>JAUJEF010000702.1:0-25840 GCA_030444885.1 Citrus sp. QX-2021
CATCCTAGCACTATGAGATGAGATTGATCGTTTTTTTTCTTCTTCATTTTTTTTCCGGTATGCCGCTCCGCGAGCAAGCAAGGAGCGAGAGAATAAAGTGGGCTGTGGTGATGTTAGAATTTGCACCTATTTGTATCTATTTAGTGATTAGTCTGCTAGTTTCTTTAATCTTAGTCGGTCTTCCTTTTTTATTTTCTTCTAATAGTTCGACCTATCCAGAAAAATTGTCGGCCTACGAATGTGGTTTCGATCCTTTCGGTGATGCCAGAAGTCGTTTCGATATACGATTTTATCTTGTTTCAATTTTATTTATTATCTTTGATCTGGAAGTAACCTTTTTCTTTCCTTGGGCAGTATCTCTCAACAAGATTGATCTGTTTGGATTTTGGTCCATGATGGCCTTTTTATTGATTTTGACGATTGGATTTCTCTATGAATGGAAAAGGGGTGCTTTGGATTGGGAGTAATCACTAGTGATAGGGCAAAAACCGGGGGGAAGGACAAAGGAAAGAGCGATGCCTACATTAAATCAATTGATTCGTCATGGTAGAGAAGAAAAACGGCGCACGGACCGTACTCGAGCTTTGGATCAATGTCCCCAGAAGCAAGGAGTATGCCTGCGTGTTTCGACGAGAACACCGAAAAAACCTAATTCAGCTCTACGTAAGATAGCCAAAGTACGGTTGAGCAATCGACATGATATATTTGCTTACATTCCGGGCGAAGGTCATAATTTGCAGGAACATTCTATGGTCTTAATAAGAGGAGGTAGAGTGAAAGATTTGCCAGGTGTGAAATTCCATTGTATTCGAGGAGTCAAGGATTTGCTGGGAATTCCGGATCGAAGAAGAGGCAGATCAAAATATGGTGCAGAAAAACCAAAATCGATATGAATGGAAGATGCCTCTTGAACTTGTTTTTTCGGTCAGTCGAGGGCAACGTTACGCCCTAAAATAGAACTATACGGAGCCCTTCCGATTGTTAGTCTTGCTACACTACACGAGTCTAGGGTGAAGTTGAAGCAGGAGATCGATCTCAAAACAAAGCCTGACCTAAACCCTTAGGACAAATTAGTTTGATGCACAGAACTTAACACTCAAGCTCCCTTATAAATTCTAGTTTTTAAAAAAATGAGTATGAAACCCCTATCCCTTACCTTGCCGGAACGGGAAAGGGCTCTCTTGCTTTGCTTGTTTGCTTTGTTCCTTATAGCACTGTGTCAAGTTCTCCTTTCATTGGTCTCGGGTGAAGTATCTGTTATAAGCGAATCTTTCCTTCCTTGGCGGATGGTGGCATACTCCCTTCTGGCCTATCCAAGTGCAACTTTTCATTCTAAAAAAAGAGAAAGGGCGATAGCTTTCACTTCTCTCATTCGGAGGGGCTCCTCAAAGGCTCCCCTTAGAGTGGAAATTTCCCCGCCTGCAGAGTGTAAGTATAGAGCTGGGTCCTCATTCCAGTGATTTTCATCTCCTTCTTGCGGGGACAAGAGAACACGAAGATTGAAAGCATCGGCTAGGCCTTTCTTTCTCTGATTAATTTCCAGTTCAAAGACTGAGCGGATCGGAGAAGGTTACCAAGTTGAGTAGAGGGATGTGTTGAAGGGAGCAAAAGTACTGAAATGAAGGATATGGCTAAGTTTATTTATAAGTATAAGTTTCTTTTTCTGAGCCCCCTTATTGTGTGTGCTAGGGTAACTAAGCTGATGGTCGTAACCGTGGGATCTTCTCCAAAGTGTATCAAAACACTAGGAAGCACGATACCACGTCCTGCTTTAGGTTGTGTCAAACCTAGAGCAGACACCAAGAAATCTGTACCACTGATACCACCCAATACATAACCTCGCAAGTATAAGCAAGCGAGGAATGAGTCCCTGCTAGTATTGGTTGGTCTTACTTTATCAGACATAGGATTGTGGCAAGCAAGAGAAACTCAAGTTAGTGTAAGGGTGCAGCGTGAAGGCCCCCTCGAATTGCACCAGAAGTTGTAGGGGGGGAGAACCATCTATACTCCATTGAGGAGAGGCTAAGGCTGTGGGATGCTCTTTTGAATCCCCACTTTCCGGATCCCCGATAACGATATCATCACCGAAGAAATTTAGCATTCACGACAGAGAATTTGATCTCCTTTGTCGTTGAAAATGATTCGAGCCTGGCTTTTGTTATGCCAGTGTTGAAATCCATTTTTTTCCTTCTCTTCTGGTCTCTTTGAGGCTTAAAGGGGCTGGCTACAGGCGGTATTCGTCTTCGTCTTCTATTACCTTCAAAAGAACAAAGGCAACAGAGAATCCTAAAAAATATTTACGCGCGGAGTACCTCTACTCTAGCAGGGATCCCTTCGCTCATAAGGAGGGTCCTAGAGGGAAAGAGATTCTGCATGCCCCTTATCCCGAACTGATCGATAGAATCCATTCTAATAGAGCCTAGCTTGTTAGAAACCTCATCTCAGTATTCCATTCAAGAACCAAGCCTTGTTTGTCACATCTAGCTACTCGGATACGAAAGAAAGAGCGGATCGGATGGTAGCATTGGGCTCCTATCTATCGGTTGCATCCTTAGGAACTACCAACTTAATAGGAAAGAAGAGAGCAAAGACAGAACAGAACTAATTAGATCTAGCCATGGTAGCTAGTCGAATGTAGGAGATAAGAACCCTTTAGGACCACTTCCTTACTCAACTAGAATAGATAGAGGTTGGAAGGGAGCGAGTGAAGTATACGTAACGAGCTAGTAAAGGGCTTCGGGAGATCAAAGAAAGAATGACTTCCTCACAAAGCATAAAGAAAAGTAAGGTATATAGCCAGGAAAAAGAGAGACGGATAGTTGAGGGGCCGTGCCCTCGCTGAAGCCAACCCACTTTCTCCTCTCTGAGAGTCAACCCTGACTTTGCTCAGCTAGAGGCTTCCCCAGTCAACATAGAGAAGGACAGTCGATAGAAGCAATCATCCGAGGAACCTTCCTTCACTGTTGGTGTCCCATATTCAAAGAAATTCATAGCTAAGCTGACCATCTATCTGCCCTAAAAGAGCTTGGAAAACGGGTGCCAGCAGTTCGGTTGAAACTCGGAATTAGGTAGTAAGTGAATACTTGGGCTTTTGGCCACCGATGAAAGGAAGATTCCCAGTCATGTAATTCAAAATCGATTGAGAAATCAAAAGCCCATACTTTGGTGTAGCACCGGTTCCGGCTACTCTTTTTAGATGTTATTTCCGATATCCTGGACTCCAGAAAGGAATTCACAAATGACTGAGCGACTATATCATGGGAATATTCCACTGCTGAACGGCGAGAACTAGGCTTGGCTTCTATAGGATCTTTACTATGATATGCTACTTTTCTTTTGGTACTCGTACTGTCGCCCTCGTATCTGCTGGATATGGATAACAATCTGCGGTCTCTACTGGTTATGCTTAAGGAACTGTAACTTAGTCAACTGGTTCTTCGTTCTTCAACTGGATAAAGGACTTGCTCTGGTAATGCAAATGGTACTAATGGATCTACTACTGGTTCTTTGACTGGATCAACGTATGGATATGCTTCTTGCTCTGCTCCAGCAACCCTAGCTTATGGTTCAGGTCCTACAAGTGGGTATGTGACTGGTGCGTGCTTTTTACGTATTAGCTACTTATGCTCCTATTGGTGTTGATACTAGGTATGGATCAGGGTATTGATCTAACACTGGATTTGCTGCTAGGTCTACTGCTTGCTTTATTTATGCCTCTATTGCTTCAACCGAGTAAACCGTTGCTCTTGCTCTTGTCTATGCTTCCTCTTTTTTTCATGCAATAAAAAACCCAGGCGACCTTTGCCAAATAGAGACTGAAAAAAGCTTCTATTTATAGGCCTTGGAGGCCCTTAACCCTTTTATTAGTAAGATAGGTTGTCTTGGTTCCGTAACATGGATCATTTCAAACCTGGCTTTTCATGAATATTGAACCCCATCCACTAGATTTTAGTGCGCTGAATAATTTTCCCCGTACGGATTTGAGTACGAAAGGCCCACCCCTCAAAGCCTTCTTCCGAACTTGCCAACAAAAGCGGATCGGTCTCTATCAAAAAATCAAAGGCTAGAGAGAAGAGGGGCTTGGGGCTACATAAACTACTACGGTATAAGGTTTTGTGGCAAAAGACTCTATTATCAACACATCCTATTACGCGGCAATTACCACAGTTAGGAGATGTCCTCTTCTCTTAATAGCGAGAGCATCTTAATAAGTGAAGTGGTAGCAGACGGTCTTTCAGCAACAGAAACGGATTTGGTAGCATAAGTTATCCCTCTAGTGAAGCCTATTTGCAGCTTTCATCCTTCTTTTTCCTTACAATCGTTGGGGTAATTCAATGGGGGATTCAGTTCATCATACGGATTGCTTTTTAGAGCATATGGTATTCTACCAAACTAGTTGTTTTACGCAGATGCTTTGTCCTGCCAAGAGCGAGCGGCAGTATAAGGTATTGTCCCCGGCCTTCTGGCTCCTTTTTGGAAGTTTATTTTCTCGCGAAATACGTTCTGCCGTCTTTCTCTTTTCCAAGGAATGGGTACTGTTGGGTTATGGGTGGTCGGGTATCGTGTGATACCAATCGGTCCAACGAGGCCGACAACATCTTCTTAAGTGAAAGCATCCGACTCGGCTTCTGTTCTGCGATAGAAGACTCTTTTTTTCCACCCTCCGAGGAAGTGGCAGAGCCTATTGATAGATAGAATCTGCTCTCGGCGGATTACCCTTCTAGTGTTCACTATTATCCTGAAGTTCCTACCTAACTAAGCGGATGTATTTGCAGAGTCCTAAACTCCAGCGGGTCAACTCCCAGGGAACTCCTTATACATAACCTGGCGAAAATTCCCATTTTTGCTCTATACGAACACGAACTGGGAGGCTCGTGGACGGACCTATTACCCTACGCGTACGCGGACTGAAGGACAAAAAGAAACTCCTCAACCTCTGAGTTCTTCAGTAGATAGGCGTGACGAGGAATCACCTAGAATATAGAATATAAATTGGCACCGGGTTTTTTATTGTTTATTGCTTTCACTGGAAGGCTTTCCTTCCCTGCTGAGGAGTTAGAACTAGGAGAGTCAGCCTACCCAGCCGCTATCAAGGATAGTTTTCTATAATGCTAGAATGTGAGGGAAAAAGGAAGACGCTGACATTCAGACTCGGTTGAAGCCCCTTTCACCTTCTTTGCTCGGGGAAAGCCTCTCAGTCCTCCCATAGAAGAGTAGACGAGAATGGCACTTGTGCCCAGAAGTCATTCAAACTAAAAGACCGTTCGCCTCTACTATTACTATTGATCACTCGTGAACCCAAAAATGTCAAATTCAGGAAAAGCCGATTGGCGGCATCAGCCTCTTCAGTGACAGCTTATGATGAAGCGAAACTAAAAAAGCCTATTTATTGAGAGGAGAGGCCAGGGCCTCCAAAAAGACCTGCAAAATATTCATCTTCTAGTTTTCCACTCTGCTAGATCTATAGCGGGTCAAGCCCTTCAGCCCTTACCCTTAGGGAGTCTCTTTTTTTTCTCTGGGAAACCCGTAGGCTTTTTATTGGCTTTCCGGGAATGGGGTCCCTACAAATTGCAAAAACTGTGGTGGAGCGCCCACTTTCGGGGATCCGGGCAACCTGCCCAATATGATCTGCCTAAGCACTAAGAGAGACATCATGTGCGGGAGTGTCAACCATGAGGCAAGGTACCCTTAAGGTAAGATACCGAAAGATCCGCTTCGCTAGTGAAAGGCGGGTGGTCTTATTCTACAGGCTGGGGATTCCCCCTAATTTATCCTCTAGGCTAGATACATACTCTTCTCCATATTTTTATAGGTAGGTCTGGGTAGGCCCCGACTATTTCAGTTTCACGTTAACATCCGCCACTGACTGCGGATGATTTGCCTTTATTAAGATAAGAGACGGATACTCTGGCAGCCCTCAACCTAAAAAATGGGAAGAGCACAACTCCCTTTGGACATCATCTGCTCCGGCGAAAGCAGTTTGATCATCTATGGCAGAACCCGACTCAACAACCAAAGTTATGGAAAAAGATCCAGCGAGGGCAGATCCTTTAGACGATTATAAGGGGGGTAGGTGATTCGGCTACATCAACTACTCAAGCATCTTAAGTGGTAACATATGGTCCAGCAACGGAGAAATCTTAACTCGAAGTTAACCCTGTTGAGGTTCTTTCCATCTCCATTTTCACCGATCCTTAGGTATGGTTGACTTGACTGATTAGGCTTACGGGCCTTAGCTTATATTGGACAAGTAAACTTCCCTTAATAAAGGACATAGGCTCACCGACCGAAACAACAAGGATGAACAAAGGAAGGAGCGCCGCTTGCACCCAATCAGTGGTCATAGGCCAGCCAAGGTCGGGTGAGGCCGGAGTATCGAATTACCTACCTGCTGATGAAGAAGCAGTGCACGCAGAAAGTGACCACGCTAGTACCAATATAGGCTAAAAGCTTTAGGATGCAAGCACGTCCTATTTGTAAAGTAGTCCTGGCCCTGGGAGTTTCAATCATGGAAGGATACACATCCCAAACATGGGTAAATCATATCGGGGGAGTGGGTGATTGATACATGTGTACGTTTTACGAGAGCTCAGATGACTAGATAATCGCACGCACACCTTCGAACTAGGAAAGTTCCCTTTTGACCAGTCCCACTCTCTTTCTATCTATAACTCATTCCATTCCCTAGGTCAGGGATTAGCACGCCCTTACTTCCAGAGGTAAGGCTTCCGTGGTTCGGCGGGAGCCCCCCGCCTTGTCCCAATCGTTCCACGTTCCACCCACTCTCAAGAGCGACTGCTGGTGAACTTCTTAAGCAAGCCCTCAGGCGAGCCCTTCAATTCAATGAATTTCTTCATGAATCATCTAAAATCTTTCTATCTCCCGTCCACCCCCTGCCTTTTCAACGAGTGGATGGATCGGGCAGCCATGCCGGACTTCGGGATGGAGCACCAAGAAACGTAGGAGAGGCAGAGGGATCCGGGGGATGGACCAGTAGAAGCCTAAGGCTGCCGGATTTCCCACGCCCTTGCCCCCTTCGCCGAAGAGCAAATAATCATCTTCCAAGCTATAGCGGAGGCGGCAGGGATAGCAGGAGTCGAGGAAGCCGCAGCAGAAGGCGCCAATAGATAGCTACATGGGTCGCATGGAATGCGGAGGCCCCTCCGGAGCGGGAACACGAACGGGGGAGAAAGCATCTTAGCCCAAACGAAACATAGCCCATCATCCTCACCACCATCGCTAGAAAGATAGGTGGCGGGGAATCAATATACAGAACCTGTTCGCCGGTTGTACGAGTGGCCACCGGAACCACAGCAGGGGAGGCTGTTATTGTTATCAAGCGGGATTCCATATCAAGTCGCAAAAGAACAAGTGATCCCGAAGGTTTTTTATACTAGAAAAGTATATGGATTGGAGTCTGCTCCTCAGCAATTGATCCAAAAAGTCCCACAGCTCCTTCTTAGGCGAGCGAGGTGACCTCCGTTGGAAGAAAGAAGCTAATAGAGTCATAGAAGATCCCGAAAGAGGCGAATTGCCAGAAAGTTTATCAAATCCGATCCTTGCATCATCTGATCTCGATCGGGTTAACTCCTAAATTCAGGCAGTGAGCATCGAATAAGCCAATTGACACTATCGCCTGTTTACAGCAAATCAAGATTAGATGGACAAAGAGAGCTTCAGTCAACACAGTCCTAGAAGCTCCATTCATGCCCACTTCTATTCCTAAGAGCCCATCATTCTACTCAAAAGAGGACGGAGGCTACTTTCGGGACATTGGTTGCAGCGATTTGTAGACCAATAGCAAAAGCAGCAACGATTCGATGCTCTCAAGCAGATCTTCCCCCAAGAGTCAGAGCGCATTCGAGGTCTAATGAAATTCCCGGATCGAGTTCTGACCCTTATCGAGCAGGAAATAGAAATAGAATCGGACAAAGAGCTGTTAGCAGGGCTTGTTCACGAATGCCCTGTTATGTTAGAAGGAATCATTGGACAAAAGCGAAGTTGAGCCGCCAATGGGAGCAGAAAGGAGGTTATAGAACTGGATTGTTTAGCAAATACCATAGCACATAGTACTCGGAACCCAGAGACCAAGACTCAATTCATAAAAGCTCAAACTTACCCATCCGAACAAAGACGCACATATCCCTTTTGGGGTCTGACTAGTGAGCCAGGCAGGAACAAAGCGACGAAAGTCTCCGCAATTGTACTAACGATAGTTCAACATCTCCAAACGGGCAAACTTATGGATTGTGAGCTTTCTCACCATTTCGACATCTCTTTACCATTTCATCGTCGCAATCAGAGGAGACCCGGTCCAACGCATAAGACTACTACATGGACCATATTTCAATGGTACAAGACCTTTTCCCTGGACAGACTTGACAGAAAGCTAGCATTAGGTCTAAAGACGAGTTTACCGGAACCTGAGTCCTCCTCTTGGAATATCTCTGACATCGTTATTATTGATTTGAAAAGTGGCAAAGAATATTATAGGCCAGGCAGAAGCCCTACGTCTCTCACTTTGATGAGTGGAACCTCTTGCCCCCTCGAATCAGCAGTGTTCTTAGCGTACGGGATGATTATGACTGGAGGAAGCCCATTCTCTTGTGAATGAAGCTGGTGCTCATTGTTCTCATAGTAAGAATAGTCAACCAGGGAAAGTCCCATTAGGAAGTGCAAGGGGCACTGCAGATGACTTCCTTAGTCTAGTTCCGTGCTGTTCTCATTAAAAAGAAGAATCGCAGGAAGAGCGGTAAAGCTCCGTAAAACCTTTTTTTTAAGGGTAGCGCTGGCGTGAGGTCATTTCATTAGGTGAGGTTTCTCTTTCGTGTCTTCAATGTGGGAAGATGAAGGGTGACTTCTTCTGCTGTTGAGGTATATGTTGTTTTGGACGGGATAGGTAATGGTTTTAGAGTTATAGGGGCTACGTAGTACAGCTTGGCTTAGGGCGCAGCCAAGTCCAGTCATCTAGATATATACGCTATATCACAACTTCTTCTATCTAAGTAACTTCTTCTATCTAAGTATTATTCAACCTCTCTTTCCTCGGAACTTCAATTTCATCCCTCTAGCTAGGATGGTGGTCTACGATCATGAGAAGGACATAACAGAATAAAGTAATTTCCTTATCCAGCTACAACTCTCCTCCTTCCACGCACGGACAAGGATGGGTTGTTAAAACCTATTCATCTTTTTTTTGGTTCGATCCGGTTGGTTGGGAAATCTTTATGCTGGGCCCTAGGATCAACAGTGAGCCGCTACTCCCGAAGTTTCGTCCTGGTGTGTTATCTTTTTAGGCGACAGCATCAATCACTCCGGAAATAAACACCAGTTAGTAGAGCTGTTATAAATATACGTATTTTCCAACCAAACGAACTGTCCAACGAACGGATGATCGGTGAGGAGTCGAACCTCATAAGCACGTCTTGAACACGCCGATCATGGACCTGGCACTCGACTGACAAACAAAGGAAGGAGAGTGGATGAAAGAAACGCGGCTGGAAGGAGAGGCCCCGTCCTCGAAATTCGAATTTGTTACCGACAATGAGACCCGCCAAAGATGCTTCCTTAGTTCTACGAACGTGCTAAGCTAAGGGCTTACGCATAATCTACGATAAGACATTCATGACATGATCAGCGGATTTCCGCTGAAGCTTAAGATTTGAAATTCAAAGAAGCAGGTCTTGTCAGTCTTTTGTACTGTACGGAGGCATTTAAGACTTCTTCATTAGTTGCAGTGATAACAACCAAAGCCATGTCATGTCCATGGGCACTCTCACTTGCCCGAACGCTTTCCTTACAGGCTTGAATTGATCGATTGCACTAGTATAGTACTTTATATGATATGCCAAAACTGACAGTTTAAAAACAGGCTCGCTCGTCGCGCTTGCTTCCGCTCCCGACATGAATGAACCGAATGACTTGCTTTTTCTGAATTCTTGGGTGGGATTATCTTATTGACGGTTACATGTTCACTTCTAAGCTGACGTCTTGCTCTGTGCTTTTCTGCTAACCCGTAAACTTCTTCCCCGATCGGATAATCACCCGTTAGTTGCTTTGAAGAGTCTGAGTGAGAAAGCTACTATGGCCACGTCTTTGCTTTGTTCTTGAGAGCATTCCCCACTCAAACCCTTTCTCCCATGCCCGACAACTCATTTGTCGCACACCGTCCGTGTAAATGGATCTTTCACATACTCCCTCTTATGTTTCCCTATTGGTCTCACTACCCCGGTAACTAGATTGACTCTCCTTATCAAGAGATTCCATCTAGTGAATCTAGTCCGAGGTGGAAGTCGTATTAACCCGCAGGATCTCTAAAGATGAGTACGCCCAGATCTGATTCACTTGCAGGTATTCGAGAACAAGCCCCTCTAGAGATGAATGTGCAGCTGACTCAATCACTGTGGATTCTGCGGCATCAATCCCAGTTGCCTTTCTTCGGCCGTATTCTAAGAATAAATCCCATTCTTGCTAAGAGCGGTAATTCCTTTAGGCCACTCACTGGAACCCCAAGAATTTGTCCTAAATCGTATTTGCTTTCCTATTCATTATTCATTGCCTTTCCTACCCCGGTTGGTTTCGCTCTCTTGGAACGTTCATTCCTTGTAAGAACAATCCTACATCTAAACCTTGTTCTTGCTACTTAGGGACTATAACTCCTAGAAGTCGAACTCGCTCGCAGGTAGGGAGAATTGGTTCACATTCATTCCCAGCTAACCAACAGAGTGACTAGTGGTGGGCAAGAGGGTTTACAGGGTGAGGTAGTTTATTTATTAAATAATCATTCCCATGGTCATAGTTCAATTCGTTAGCTTTCTAAACTCCTGGGATATCTACTAGTTATCGCCTTGAGTCTGCCCTTCCTAGTTAGGCCATTTCCTATTGCCCGTACTAAAGCACCAACAGCGGGAGACTCATTCAAAGAACACCAAGGCAATGGCAATCTCGATTAAAAAAAGAGAAGGCTTTGTTGTTTCCTTCCCCCTAAAGCTAAATCGACTGCGGATCTTAGCAGCATCGCTTATTTCTCCAACGTCTTCTTCTTTTTCAATAGCAATAGCATCGGAGTCGTTCACAAGAACTGACTATTCTCTTTCGAAACCTAGAAAGCGAGAAAGAGAAGTGCTTTAATTAAGCAGAAGTGATCAACGAAGACCTAAAAGCAGTTATGTTATATAAAGCACTGCTGCCATTTCCTTTGCTACCGGCTTCTTTCAGTCCTAAAGTGAAAGTAAATCAAGAGGGTAAAGTAAACTCGATCTATCTTTCCGGCTTAGCCGAACTTCTCACCTGGTATGTTTTGTATGCCCTACCAGGGGAATCCTGAAGTTACTTCAGGATATTCTGATTCAAGCTCTGAACAAAAGCTTATTCTTTTCTCTATTGTACCCTCATCGGCATCTCCTTACGCTGATTCAATAGCAGCTGGATTGTGAACAAGAGCTGAAACACGTGAAAGCTCAAAGCTACTGGTTCTGTCATACTCTATTCTAGTTCTTTCTACTCTCGAGTTACCTTTCGAGCAGACTCAGAAAAAGAAGAAGCCCACGAAGCGGTAGCAGCTACTTCTTTTCTTCTGCTTCTTCGGTTGTTGCTGCCTAATTAGCTACGATCAATGAAAATATCGTAAGATAAGAAAGCTGTGCCACGAACAGCGCTTTGCCCTTTCTATATTCTATATAAGCTGCACTACGCCGAATGATAAAGATTTCCTGCTCCCATCTATTTGTTGTGGGGCATCCCATGCTTTCTCGTGGTCAACAACCAACCACAACTCACTAGAATTCTTCACTACTCATACAGGCTTAACTCCGTTAAGCTGTCTGGAGGGAATCCTTTTTTCTCAATCAATCATGCCTCAACTGGAAAAATTCACTTATTTTACACAATTTTTTTGGTTATGTCTTTTCTTCTTTACTTTCTATATTTTTGTTTTCGTATCATGGATCTTGGTTCGCGCTTTCCCCATTTATGTAATCGTAATCCACCACATGCTAAATCGAAATGCTTCTCAGGCGCCCGCTTCTTCCTCATCTTCTTCAAATTCTAATAATAACAGAAAGGATAAAAGAAAAGAGAAGGAGGATTTTTTGCGCAATCTTGTCTTGAAAGAAGTGGACGACTATATAACTACATATACAAAAAATAGAATGGCCGAGTTCCCCGGAGCTCACCCTTATATAGAAACACCCAGTTTCTTGAATAAGATCACCGCTGAACTTCTCCGGGATGCCGGATTGATACCCGACCCTAAAATGAACTTGCTGGATTCGGTCCACCAAAATTTACTCCAGGATTTCAACCTAGTAAAAAAAGAAGGATATATCAATAATGTAATCTACGATTGTATAAGATGTCTTCTAAAAGATTATCGCTGACCAAGAATTCCAATTCCGTTTTGAGTTTGTTACTTAACCTTGTAGTAATTCTGGTTTTATACGAGACCCGCCGGGTCGATTTTGGGCGCTTGAAATAAGTTTGGTTTGTTTGTGTTTGAGGTTTGGTTTGTTTGAGGTTTGTTTGAGTAAGGGAAACTTTGGCAGCAAGCTAAAAGTAACGTAGTTGGAGCCAAAGGTGACAACGAGGCCCCCCAAGCCCAAGGCAAGGGGGGGGAAAGAAGAGTGGGTATGCGGGCTTCTTTCGCTTGACTTTTTTTGCACTAGGTCACAACGATCTCAAAAAAAGTGAAAGAAAAATGATAGGATGTGCTCCGAAGGCCAGAGTTCGAAGAGTCGGGTAGTTCCGCTCATTTATTTCCGTTCGAGCGCCATCGTCCTCGTGATAGAGAGAAAGTAATCGGCAGGGAGGCATTACTCCCACCCGGAAAACGTGCAACCAACCTTTCCTCTCCTGCGCGGGCTCGGGGCTTCTAATCAAATATTTCTATTTTTCCTTTGAATTACTCATATATATATCCTATGAATTTCATTTCGCACCGGAAACTCTTCTAGGAGAAGTTCGAATCCGTTCCGTTCGGATATTGATCGGTCTTGGTTTGACATGGTTTACGTGTTACTGGTTCCCGGAAGAGTTAATATCTCCATTAACTAAACCCTTTCTTACCCTGCCTTTGGACTCGTATTTTGTTCGTACACAATTAACGGAGGCCCCCCCGACATATGTTGCAACGTCTTCAATAGCATGCTCTTACTTCGTCTTTCCTTTAATAAGTTATCAAATTTGGTGCTTTTTGATCCCTAGTTGCTATGGGGAACAAAGGGCGAAATACAATCGATTCCTCCATTTAAGTGGTTCTCGCTTTTCCTTCTTCCTGTTCCTAACTCCTCCCCGGGTAGTTCCCAATGTTTGGCACTTTCCATACTTCGTGGGTGCAACATCAACAAATTCGCTCATGATCAAGTTACAACCTAAGATCTATGACTATATTATGTTAACTGTTCGTATTTCGTTCATTCCATCGGTATGCTCTCAGGTACCTGTAATTGTGATCTGTTTGCCAGAACCAAGGGGTCTTTCCGTGGAAACCTCCACAAACAATCGTCGTTTTTGATGGTTTTCCGCTTCTCACAGCTGCTCTTTCCACACCTCCGGATATCTGGTGCCAAATCGTCGCCCGTTTCCTTATTTATTTGATAATAGAGTTGGCTATCTTTGTGGCATCAATTGTACAAGTTCTTGAAGAAGGCTGGACGAGTGGAATGAGGGAGAGCGGCTCGATCGAAAAAAAAAAAAAGAAGAGTAGCCCCCCTAGAACCTGGCAAACTAACTATCAATGAATTCCCGAGCAATTCTCAACCAACATATGCGATTCATTCCCGTAAAGATTATAACACAGAGAAGACTCCTTACCTTAGGAGCGGGATAAGTGATACATCCGGCGAGCGCCGGTGAAGAACGCAAGCAAAGCTGGCATTGTTATATTCCAAAAAGAGAAAGGAGGCAGACTGGTAAGAAGGCCGACCGCATAGAGGGAGCGAACCGAAAAGCTCAGCTTTGCGGAGCGGACCAATCTTCCGTACCGCCCCCTTACTCTCTCTCTATAAAAAAAGCCTGCGGGAAGCGCGAAGAGCTAAGCCACTAATGTCGTGGCGAAGGTTATACCTCCGAAAGTCAGCGAAGCTAAGGTTTCGTATGTGTTATATCCTTTCGATCGAGCGACAACTTCTAAGGAAGGCCTTCATTCCCCTTTGAAAAAAGTAAAATAAAAAAAAAAAGAGCGCTGGAGAGAGAGAGGGTTGCAGAAGTGCTTCTAGATCTCATGGAATAAGGCAGAATTTAAAACAACACTTTCCATCTCTTGCTTTCATAGAAAAAAAAATAGAATTTAGGAGATGAAATCCTGATTACATTACCGCGGGCCAAAATGGAATTTTGAAGAGCAAGCCAGAGAAAAGAAGCGTTGAGATAATATACCTTTCATCCTAATCTCATCTACTGAAAAAGGGGGCCCTCTTGATCACCTGAAGAGATTTTTAGGCAGAATTGGCATAATTATTACCATGAGGATTGAGCTGCCAAAATATATTTTCCTCCGTTTTTTTTTTGGGGCTAGAAGATAAGATTTATGCAGTCTATAGAAAAAAAAAAAAAAAGAAAAAAAGAAGTATTATGAAGCTAAATGCTCTTGGATGGGCAGTTAAATAGGGAGCCTTTTCTTTTTTTTTTTAATAATAAATTCAAACATATCTATCTCAATCTTGTGGCAATTTCCTCTTCAAATCACATCAAGATGAACTTTGAAGGTAGTTTACTTGCTTACTTGTTAAAGTAAGGAGTAGGGAGGGCTACTCTAGGAATTCGGATTATGGTGGGGTCATAAGAGATGGCACAATGGTGCTGTCATGTGAAATTGAACGGGTCTACTCTAGGGATTAAAGAAGCAACCTTTGCAAAAGCAGAAACTCTCCTGCATGGCCATAGTTTTGTCCAAACTATTGATTCTTTTCAAATCATCATATCAAAGGTTCTCTTAACATGATTATATGGGCGAATGGTAAAAATAAAGAACCTTGGCGCCTATGCTTTATCCTGAGAAAACATTTCTCAATATATTATATATAGTTCAAATTAATCATGTGAAGAGGGAAGCGACTTATTTAGCTGACCGTCAGGCTAACTTGGGTGTTAGGCTGCAGTCTTGGAGTCAGTGGATGGTGTCTTCCATTCCAGAAGAGATTTTAATTTCACTCTTTCTCCCACTTATCATCTCTCTGTGGGACTTGTTCCCTCTTCAACCCAGCGCTTTATAGATAGGCATCTTTATTGATAATGCTTTAACTTTAAGTTTAAGGTTAAGGTCCCACCTTACCTTTCAAAAAAAGTAGCCGAGCCGCAAGGAGCTCTCACAAATCGAATTTTAGTACCACGGAGAAAGGAAAGGCTAGCTGGATAAACAAGACAGGGATCGCCCGCTCGGCAATGCTACCTTGGGAGGAGACAAAACACTATAACAATTGAAACTCATATTTGAATTTTCGATATATGAACAAGATTTCTATGGAAGAGTTGGTGAACATTGTTTTGACTCATAGCTCTAAGATGACTGGCATGAATAAGCCGGCTTCAACACCACCTAGACTCTTAATCATAGACAGATTGACCTCAACAAAAAAAGAACCTGGTCTATCTATTTGTACGCATTGGCTTAACTCACTCCTAACCTCCCGAAAAGAACACATAATGAAAAAAGCCTGGTAAAGTAAAGGCTGTACAAGGGAACGAGAAAGGGGTTTTCTAAGAAAGAGTTTGGGAATGTCCCGCTTAGTTAACAAACATCGAGTTTGGAGTCGGGGCAGCATGGATCCGAGACTATTGAAGTGAAGTTTGGAATCATTGCGGTTTTCTATCTTCAGATTACCAAATTGTAAAATCACCAAGGCCTTTCAGCGATTTGACGCGCCCCCCTAAGCTAGACGCTTCACCTACCTGACCTCAGAGAGAGAATAGAATGAGTCGCCCTAGCCTTAGTCTTACTAAGAGTAAGAGTTTGAATTGCTCTGTAGGATAGTAGGGCGAATGAATTGCATTAGTGCGATTTGGCTAGCTGAATCGCCCAGCGAACAAATCGCCTACTTGCTGCTCTTTGTCTAAGATTGGACTAAAGGAAAGGTACCAGCATATTTTTTTGTTGCTTTTGTTTTGGCCGTAGGTTGTACGCCAGCCATACGTAGCTTGAACTGTGATGGCCGCAATGCTTAGCTATTGCCGATCCCCAAGACGCCTTTGGTTGAATGTTCACACCTGATCCACCGTCTGCACTTCCTACATTCACTCCCGGAAATTGAAACAGGAAAGAATTGTAACCTCCCGGTCTGCTGTAGTCAGCCTCACGGTGTGCCTGACTGGCGAGTCTGCCGTCTCCACGGCTTTCCCTTTTGCGGGCTGCTCCTCAAGCCTTCGAGTGCCGATCTTCGCTTGGGCCGGCTCCGAGGCTCTACTACCCTGGCTTTTCATTGGTTCTTCCCAGGGGCCCCTTATCGTATCGCGCGCATCTACAAGCAATCGGGGGAGGCGCCGAATACATAGATGAGGCGGTCCGGGGAATGAAAGCCCATTCCCTCGTACTCTGGAACTCCTTAACTTCGGTTGAACAAAAAAGGTTCAATCTTGTGAAACCATAGCGTAGGCGAAACCAGGCAGCCCTCTCAGGCCCAGACTTTGACCTTCTCCGGTCCTGGTTGGATTCTTTCCTTCCCCCAGCAGGCAACAACACTGGGAGAAAGACGATCAGGATCTCACGTGTGGCAGCTGTTGGAACAAACTCTGAATCCACGAGGTACCCAACTAAAGAAAAAGGAAACTCACCACTCACTGGTAAAGAGAAGAGAGAAAGGACCAATTGAGGGCCCCGGGGCCGGAATGCGGTAGGGTCTTCAAGCCCCGCGCTCGATTCTCGAGATTCATGGGCCGTCTCGCGAAGATCTTCGATCCGAACCTTCGCATCTACTCTCTCTTACTCTTAAAGGTTGCTTTGCTTCGTTATCGCCCCTCGCTACTGCTCAACCTCGCTATCGCATTTATTCTTGCCGGCCCTTCCAGATTCCAATTCCTTATTGAGATCGAGATCTTGTTCCATTAGACCTAGTTTGGTCAGATCAGTTCCAAAATCTAGCTTGCCCGGGCCGGGCTTTCAGTCTTTTCTTTGGTCGGGCCGGCCGTAATGAATGATCGTTGTTCGAGAACAATAAGACTTCAGTTAAGGGTTTCGCTATCGCTCTTCGCCTCGCCTAAAGTTGTAACTTCGCTCTTCGCTTCGATTCTTCGCCATCGCGAGAATATAGCAGAGCTATCGCTCAGCTGCTTCGCGTATTACGAAAGCCGTATTGCCCGAAGGGGGCATGCTGCAAGAGCGTAGGTGAGTGGTAAGCGTATGAGGCGTGCCCGAAGGGCAGCGGCAGCAGTGTGGTTCCAGGTGCCGTCGCTAGATTGAGATCCGCAGGGTGGCGGGGACTTCGACTTCCTTATTTCGGGTGAAGAGAAGGGGTGGTAGGCTTAGTAGGGCTCGAACCTACAATATAACCGTTATGAGCGGTACGTTTCAACCAATTAAACTATAAGCCCCTACGGATCTCTACATGCAATTTGCTCACTTCGGAAAGAGCGGACGGAAAGGGTAGGTCTTTGCTCTATCTGCTTCTTCCTCTTCCCAGGAATGAACAATAAAAAAAAAGGATTTTCTTATTGTTTATAGATAGATAGAGAATATTCTATATTGTTTATTATATTAATTAATTAATATTAATATAATAAAATAATAATAGAATTAATTGCGGCCCTTTCGCGGCTCAAACTGCCGGTACGCTTTCCGGCTCGCAACGACTCAAATGGGCGGGGGCTCTCTATCTGCTTGCAATGCCGACTGTTCGCGTTTAGTTAAAAGTAGAACTTAGCGTCGGTATAACGCGTTTCCAGCACAGAAAAGGGATGCATGCAAGTCCCCATATCTTCTTTCTCTGAGCCCTTCTCAACATATTTGAGGCACTGATGGAGAGTGGAGGGCACGACCTTGTACTTATGAAGCCACAGTCTCCCAAGTAAAGCGCGATAGGAGGTGTCGACGTCAATCACATAGAATAGAATAACACCTTAGTCTCAAGCTCTCCAAGCGGGAGAGTGATCGATCCCATTGTATTAGACTCGCTTTGATTGAAACCCGTCACATCTTCATGCTCCAAATCGTTAGTTGTAAACCCTCCGAAGAGTTCGATATGGCAGGAGGTTCACTGCAGACCCGGGATCTATCAGGATGCGCTGGATTTCGACATCAAACATTTGCCCTTTCATGTATAAGGGCCGACAATCAATCTCTTTCACAGAAATGGAGTGGCATAAAAGGAAAATAAGGGATACATTCAAGTCTTCTTCCCTCCTCCTGTTACGCTTTGCCTTTAATTCTGGCTTTCTCCTTCGCCATCACCTAGCTTTCTACCACGATCCAAGCCCTAGCTTTCTATTAAAAATCTGATCATCTGGAAGTCAGTCCACCCAATTCCTTGCTAGGCCGAGGGGGGCTTCTCCAGCCTTATTTGCTTTGTCCCCGGAAATGGCCTCCTTGTTCATTCATCTTTGGTTGTGAGGGACTGCTCGATTATCAGTTGTTACTGATTGACCAGGGTTTCGGGCAATTCTACTCAATCTGTGTATGAACTCTCTTTCATCCTTCTAATCTAAATCCTTCGCCGGACGATGCGATGGGTAATCCATCCTTTTCCCTAAACACCGACAACGAGTCATCGATTCCCTCTCTTCCCGGATTCCCTTAATAGCTTAAGTAGATCTCTAGATACGTTCCATTCTCTTTGACCTGGATATGTACCAAGAGGTGTATAAGGATGGGTGGAAGACCCCAATTAGTCAAAGGAATGCTATGTAGTCCCTGTTGATCAGTCCCAGGTAACCCACCGGGAATATCCAAGCAACTTCTATGCTGACTCTCTTTATCTTATTGAATATTACCAATTCCTCTTCTAGTGAGACATCCACAGGTGATCCCAGTTATTTCCACCTTTGGCAATGCAAGTCCCCCTTTCACTAATACCTTTCGATTGGATCCAAGCCCACCAGTGAGAGCTCGTACGCTCGTAAAGTAGGTCAGATCCATCTATTCCATTCCATTGTTCATGTGCCCTTGTTGGTCAGGTAAGATCCATTCGTTCCTGTTCGTGCCTTGGTTGTTCTAGAAAGTCTCTTTCTTTGTGCCCGACGCTGGGGACTAAGTTGAGAGCTGCCCGGGATCTCCTTCCTATTCTTTAAAGTCTATGACGCTTCTGCCCGAGGCTGCCTTCTGAGTCTGTCTACGAAAAAGGATCGTGCCAAGCTTCAGATTCGGTTTCGAGAGCACTACTTACTTTATTAGTAGGTCTTATCATGATCCTCTAGAATTACAATTGAGCAAAGGACTTGACCAGAAGAGCACAACGGACACTCTGCCAAGCAAGCGGGGTTCAAAGAGAGCACAAATGAAACTATACCACGGTACAAAAGAAGACTTCCTCTTCGCTAGGAGAGCCCTACCCGCGAGAAGACCTCTAATCCAGTAACAGAAAGGGTACGACTCAAAACGAAGTCTTTCATGATCGATTGGCTCCACAAGAAGGGGTTCATGATTTATTGGCGCCAGCAGTACCACTTATTCAGCACCGGTTTCAAGCAACACCACTTCTGCTATCGGCGTGTCCTTTTCTTTTCATTCCCAGATTCTCTATCACTTGGGTGCTCTACCTCGAAATGACATAATGTAAGGGATTTACAGATCTTTGAATGCTCCTCAAGAGGATTGTAAACCAAGATCAACCCGCCTCCCACGAAGTCGTTTCAGTAGTACTCCAATCTCCAAGCGGGTCGATCAATTATCAACGAATGCTGAATAGCGAATGGGCACCACTGGCAAGTAGTGATAGCTTTACCTTTACGTATTTAGGTAGGGAGTCTATCTATTCTCAATAGTCGGCTATTGGACAAATCTTCTTCTTCTTCTATTGATCGTGGTTTTGATCGGTTATTGACGGATCGGATCGTGAGACTGAGACTTTATAACTCTAGTAGTTCCCGTGAGTAAATGAGTCAAAGGTCTATTAGTTCTCTCCGTCTACCATCTGATGCCTTACTTCCAACCGTTTAGTCTGGTGTTGAACTAGTAGTTGCTGAGGGAGCTCTCAATGCCTTTCTGCCTGCTAGACCTGACCTCCTTCCTAGGACATGCCTTCTTTAAGAACGAGCTCTCAATCAGTCCCTGTGGAATTCTTTAATAGAAAGAAGGGTTAAAAGCCGCGTAAAGGTCTTGACTTGTAATGCGTGCAGGCATAAGAAATGGCTCAACAGAGAAGAAAGTTAGCTAGGCCCCCTCACAGGTCCTGCTTAAGCTCCAAGCCTTTTCCCCACAATGGATGTGCCTTTCCGGAAGGAGAAGAGAAGCTCATGACTTTCCATTTCCTTTCTTTTATACGATATTGGAACCAGAGAGAGACTAGCTCCTTGTGTGGGAAAGCATTCTTGGTGGCAGCAGTGCCATAAATGCCAGCTTTTACAGCAGAGCAGACCTGGTATTCTATCAGAAATCAGGTGTCAATTGGGACCTGAGAGTTGTAACCGAGTCGTACAAGTGGGTTGAAAAGGCAGTTGTGTTTAGGCCGGAGCTTGGGAACTGATAATCATCAGTTATAGACGGGTTGTTAGTCGTCTTTGCTCCAACTCCCTTATACTCGTTCCACGCCCAATTTGATCAAACTCCTGTGTCTTGATTCAAGGCTCGGATCCTCTCAACATGTAGAAGGAATTCATCCCAAAGCGAGGACCCAAGCTGGGAAGGTGCATAATATTGTAGTGTAAGCACAAAGATAGGTCTGAAAGCGATGAGCAGCAGAAAGATAGCTTAACAGCAAGACCCTCCTTTTACTAAAGTAGAGAAGTGGGAGATTGATTCGTTTAAGTAGTTAAGGCCATTAGCCTTTACTTTAATTCGTTGGAATCGCTAGTAATCAGTAATCGCGGATCAGCATGCCAGCATTGCAGCTATTTCGGAGTGGGAGTAATTCTCCTAAGAATAAGAAAGAGTAAAGAAGTACTTTGTTCGAATCAACGTGTGTCACGAATGAGATTGGTTCTCTTTATATTTTCCTATTGGGGATCAGACTCCCCATTTCATAAAGAGAAAATGGCCCTATTACACTCTACACTCATGGTCAGGTAAGTGCTTATGCTGCTTGACGCAACTACCACTGGAAAGCATCAAACAAGCAAGAGTTCCACGCACTTATTCACCGAATTCACTGACTAAGCCAACTACTTACTAAAGTCTGTTGGTAGGAGGGTTTCACCCTTGGTCTTCTGCTTTCATGTGAACAAAAGGCAGAAGCGGTCGTCTCTTTCCACTTCCATTAGGATCACTTTCATCCGACTTTCCTTCGCCCCTTGAATCTATCTATTCCGGCTACAGAGCAAGGCAAGGTGTCCTTCCGGGGATTCATTCCTATCCGAGAACCTAACTTCTCACTTACTCAATTACACCTCCTTTCATCACCTGGAATCCCATCGCTTATTACGGATCTGCCTTAGAAGGGGATGACCCGCACCAAAGCCAATGAAGAACGTCAAAGGCATAGTCTCTTACTAAAGAGACCTTTCTGAGCAGCTTTCACTCTCATAGCAAAGAAAGAATCATGCGCAACAGGCTTCCGCCAGACAATTGGACCGCTCACTACTTGGGATATTACTGGGAGACTGATCATCCAAAGGAGAGCAAAGAAAATAGGGTTTCGGTTGCTTCACTTCACAAGGTAAGGAGGCTGGGCTATTCATTACCGAGCTACTCTACGTATTGGTAGGGCTATAACCCTCTCTTTGAAATCCCCTCTTCATCGGGTCAGGCTGAAAAGGCCTCGTTCTTCCTTCCTGAAAAAAGGGGTATCCTAGTCTGCCGCTTGGGGTGCCTCAGCTGCTTTGTATGATTCATATGAAGCAATCGGATGCGGATTATTCTGCTTCGTAGGGGGATTCAGATGTGGATTCTGAGGCTAATGCTGCTTCATACCTTACCCGGTTCGTTGGAACCACTTCGTTCGAATCCACGGAACTACGAAGCTAGTCTGATCTGGGAAGGAGCAAAGAGCCCACTTCCTACAATAGCTATCTTTTTTTTTCTTTCGCAAAGTTCTCATTTGGCACTGCCTACCTATGGTCATGGCAGCTTAACGGCCAATCTCTGGTCATTACAGCTCGCATATTCAACGAGACCAGGTGCCCACTTCCCTCGAATGCTGCATTGGAGCGAGTTCTTCCACTGAAGAGTCAAGTTCTGGTAGCCATCCATACGCTTCTCCCGAACTTTGATGAACCCCCGGTACCGGAAATTCAGTCAATAAGCAAGATTCAAAATCCCTCCTAATCTATCCCTCTACCAGCAGCTAGGGACCAGCTACCAGAGCAAGCAGACAAGCAGACTTCCTTGGCGACAACCCCAATCCGCAAAGCAATCTTCCACCGTCTGATGAAGACCTTACATGATTCGTCCTCTCCAATTCCCGCATTATCCCATTCCACTCCTTTAAAGCAGTTGTTGCCGATGATGATGACGAAGTCGTCGAATCACAACCGTCCGATTGATCATCAGAATCACGCAACAAATTCTCCCGAGAATTACGTAGTGTAGACTTTGATTTCTTCATGCTCCAGTGAGTCTTTGGATGAAGGCTCTTGCCGATTAGATCACGGAAACCGATAGCGGAGACACCGGTCATGGCTGGGACATCAGCAGCTTCAAGAATTGTAACGGCAACGTTGAGAACCCCGTGGAACCTACCAGAAGGTCGGCGGACTTGAACTGCACTGAAAGAAGGCAGCTAAATCAGCAATAGAAGAGAACTCCAGATCTATGAATAGCCAACAAAGAGCCTAGCTTTATTACTGGAACTAAACAGCAAGCTGCTCCTACCTTACTTATCGAGAAGGAGTACTTGGACTGAGTAGACTTCTTGTAGTTCTCTTTCCCCTAGCAACCTTTCCTGCTTTCCCGGTTGCAAGGTTTCGAGCTAACTACAGGATTTGCTTCCTAGCTAATAATACTAATTAGTAGTATTGAACTTCGAACTAAAGATTTTTTTTAGTTAACGGGCGGGTAAGGGCAATGAAGGAAGCCGTTAGGCTTGAGACGAAACGGATTCTATGGATTGAGTCTGGCAGTGATGTTAGTTAAGTCCACTACCTGGGGCTTGTCTTGCTTGAGAACCCGTTTGGAACAATCTGGATTTTCCCCTTGTGAGTCACTCGAATTCTTCTATTTATCATTCTTTCATGAATAGAAAGAAAGATCTCGCTTCGTCTTTCTTCCAAGAAAAGATCCCAAGCCATTGATATTGGTCATGCGTGGGCTTTCACTCAATCTTTCACTATGATATGAAAGGCAAGCAGGAATTTCACCACTAATGGGCCAGCGCTTGGCGCTTACTCTAGCCCGTGTTTCTAGGATACACCTATTATATATATATTAGTTTCCCCGATATTCGTGGCTTTCCCCTTACTTATTACTTATAAGTAGATCGGTTGAGATAAGTAGATTGGTTGAGGCCCGACCCTTTCCTTTGGGGTTGCCGACCTTGATGCCATAGTGTTTAGGGGGCTGAGCGGGAAACCAACACGTTGTGGAAACGGAATAGAGCTTTTCCCTTGATGGATGTTATCCAATAAAAGCACACAATCAGTGAGATGAGCCTGCCAGCTCAGCCTTGGCCCTATGCCTTTTGGCCAGCTTGACTTCTGACCGGTCGATCCCGCCCCCTCTTGCAACGATTCGGCGCCTCCACTTGATGCTTGACGCCCACGCTTCGTTCAGGCAGCGCTCCTCGGATATGTCTTGCCAATCGCCAGAGCGGTGCCACTTCCAGAAGATTTGGTGCGGCCAGCTCAGGAACCTTCCTGGAGTGAAAGGGTACATACCATACCAGGACGAACAGAAAAGATGGGAACACCAAGTACGAGATCACAGGGATCGGGCTGGAGCTCTTGGTCCGAATCCTTCTTCGTATGCTTCCCACACGGATTTGAAGAATGCCTATGCCGTAACCCACCTAGCCGTCCCTCCCATTAGATGAAAGAGGAGCAAATAACGTGGTATTCTGTCGGGACAGGATCAACCGCTCTTTCGTCCTTCACGCTCTTCTGCCTACTTCTTCCTATTTCTAGACTTCTCCTGCTACCCGGATCGATGGTTTCTTGCTGGCTTAGCTTGCTTTATAGTTTGAAAGGAATGGCCTTTCCAGGATTTGGAAATGAGACTAAAGGTTGGTTACCAGGTCCATGTCCCTTCAAGAGGACTTCTTCGCACTAACCTACTCGAGATCAACACCTAGTGACACACGAAAGAAAAGACGTAGTTTGATAGTGACAGTGAGGGCCTATCCGTGGAATGGTTGTTTGGTCTAGAAATGGAGATTTTGTTCGTGCATGGTCTGGCTGGAGCCATCGTAGGAGTATAACCGCTGGCTATTGGGCCTTGCCCTCCCATTTCTGCCAGGCGACTACGACCGAGAAAGAAAGGAAGGCCAAATGCCATGAGAACTAGAGAACTGGGATGAATGGCTGTGCTACTAAGTTAAGTAAAAGGGCTTGATGAATGTGTCACCTATATTCGATGGACGGAAACGGCCCTGCCCACTCGAGTTCTCAGCCATCCCACAAGACCGAACCAACCAGTCCTTGCCATAGGAAGTTGCTTCATTCATTACCACCCGACCATCTGTATCAGTCCCCGCTGTCAAGGTTTTTCTAGTTCAAGCAAGGATGAGAATCAGGCCTTACTTACTGTCAATGTCAAGGTCAAGGGGAGCAGGCAAGCGCAGATTATGATAAAGAAGATGGGGAAGAGAGAGAACAAGACAGGGTGAAGTGGGCTCAGGCCACAAATTCACCAAATGTAGGGTTTTATACGTTTTATGGCATGTGATTATGATGATAATGGAGGGAGTACATGATCTGCGTGAAACGAAGATTCTTCTAAACTTACTTTGCATAGAAGAGATGGACTTCCAATTCAATTTAGGCTCACTTTTCACACCAGGTAAATTATTTCAACACGCGAAAGACGAAGGACAAGATTCGTCGAATCGATGATATCTACACCCTTACGAGAGGGAAGACCAGCTCGTCATGGGGAAAGGATTCTTTTGAAAGGTCAGTAATAATGCGATATTCCATAGATAAGCATGAAACTGAAGCTTCTCTTTTTATTTATGATTGATGTACCGGCTTGAATTCACTTTAGGAAAGTATTTGATTTCTTTCTCCTCAAAGTAGGTGTTTGCTCCACCCAGCACGAACAGGTCGAGGTAAGAAAGAAGAGGGTATAATAGCAAATGCCTAGAGCCCCGAAGGCGCTACAGCGCGGAAGTCACCCATGCAATACTCCCCACGACCTTCAATAAAAAGGTACCTTTATCCAGAAACCGACACAGGTCAGTAGGTATAACGGGACGAGAGACCACTCTCTAACTAACATATTCTAGTTTTCGGCGGTCGACAGAGCTACACGTTAGAATATTCACTTAGAAAGAACAACAATATCTTACTTATTAATAAAGCCTGACAGCCTGCCGGTAAGAGGTAAGAGGTAAGAAGTGAGGCAGAGCGGAACCTATTCTAGTAGAGGAACCAACCCCAGAAAACCTGACCGAAAAGATAGCTACGTTCCCGTCACTAACGTTACTTCGGGTATGCGGCTGATCCGCTGAGAGAAAGACGGGAGGCAAACCAGACAAGTACCACTTTTCTTGAGTTAAAGATGACTCTATTGAAGAAGTCAAGGTTTCCAATGAGCACGGATGAATGAAGCATCGATCCCAACAAGCTGAGGTAAGCGCCCGGATACGAAGAGTGTGGTCTATGTCTTGGT
>JAUJEF010000703.1:0-25826 GCA_030444885.1 Citrus sp. QX-2021
ATATATACTAAACATCATATTAATTAAAAATAATTTAATTTAATATTATGCATCATCAATTATATAATATAAAAAATGCTCCTGACTTATTCATCTGCTAAGCAAATATAAAAAATTGTTTTCCACCATATCTTCGAATTCAAAGTATATATTATTGCCGGAGTTGGTAGATCTTTCAATGAGTAAAATTACTTAAACAATAACAATGACAATGATAAAGAAGAATGGTAAGCGCAAGCGGCTGAATTCGAGCCATTTGGAGGGAAAATTTTTCAGATAAAGAAGAATGGTCAACCGGAGTTGGTAATTCAAGTCGTGTTGCTTTTTCCCATTGGTTTTCAAAAAAAAAAAAAGAAGGAAAATCGTGATTGTCATGCTTCAGATTTTTTTCCGTTTTATTATTTTTTAGTCTGACTAAATCAATGGGATTATTTTGGTGGACTTTTTTATGAAGAAATTATTGCGGCTTGCCACGGGTGTTCATGCACCGGACATCTATTTATTGACTCTTTTTGGCGCCGAACTCTCGTCACACAATAGAGCTATAGCTTAGTGGGAGAAAGAAAATCATGCTTCAAACGCTTGCCATTTCAAGCTTCTCTCCAAAATACCATCCTTATGTCCAACACTCCCGTAAGTCTCTCGTTTCCCCATGAGTACCCTGTTCCATTCTGAGTCTCTCGTATCCGCTGTTGAGTTATGCTGAACTAACTACCAATCACAATATTATGAAAATTAATTTCATCACTAAAGTTTTGCTCAATACTCTGCATTCAAAGGACATGGATCCCCTCCGTGTCTTTCATTCTCTCAATTACTATTGTCTTTCCTTGTTTAATGAGTGGTTAAGATTAAGTTTTATATTTATTTTTCACTTTATTTACATTCAAGCCAATTTTTTTCCGCTGCCTTATGAAGGCAAGAAGAGAAAAAAATCCATGCATAGTACAGTAATACTATTAGGTAATAGTATTGCGCGCGTACTATTCTCAGAATGATACTTTGCTTGTTTCTACCAATTAAAACTAGCTAGTTAATTTTAGTTGGTGAAATTAAAGGTCACATTTTGAATACCCTTTTAACATTATAATTTTTCTGTAATTAACCGTGGCCATTTCAGGTTGCGTTAAAACATACCAACCGCCGGTGACACATATTCATGGCGTTCTGAACAGAAATCAACGCAAGAAGTACGCTATCAAATGCTCGGAAAATTCATTTTATCCTACCAATAGAATTACTGAGAGAAACGACGTCGTCTGCAAGCCGTTCAACAATAATGACCGTGTTACCGCTGTCACGTTGCAAGATGGAAATGCATCAAAATCTGAGGATGTAGATGAGAGTCCAAAGAATGTTTTTCTCAAGAACTTAAATGCACTCTACCGTTTTATGTATCCATATGCTTTTTCGGCGTTGTGAGTTCAGTCTACTCTATCATCTGTTCCTTTTTTTTTCTTTAAATTTAATCTAATGGTAAACAATTCTCTCCTTAATCATGTGATGTCGGCAGTTTAAACTTCAGCCTTCTTGTTTTCTTCCAAAAAAAAAAACCGAACTCAACTTATTAACACTGAAAAATGAACCCTATCACTCGAACCTTCATTTTGAAGAGGACAGAAATGGTCAACTTAAAAAAAAAAAAAAAAAGAGAAATGGCCAACTTATCACCAACTCAAACATATAACAATTGATAATGACTTATATGACCCTTTTTTTTTTCCTTTAATCAGCTTATAGCGACAACATCGAGTTCTCTTCTTCCGGTAGAAAAACTCGCTGACTTGACTCCCACCTTCTTCATAGGATTATTGAAGGTACGTAAATATAAAGTGCTAGAATGAGAGAATTACAAGTATTTATTAATTTTATAATTGATGTTATTTGACGAGTGAAAACTTTGAAATAATAAATCAATTCTTCTTGAAATTTCAGCCTTTGGTGACTTTAGTACTGATGAACATTTACGTGCCGGCCGTAAACCAGGTGACTGATATTGAAATAGACAAGGTACGTGTATTACTCTTAATATGATGCTAACACAATATATAATATAACGAAAAAAATTAGAGAATTAATATTAATTTCATGGAGTTTTCATGTATGAAATCCGGATTGCTTAAATCTGCTGCAAGTACATCAGATATTATGTATTATGTTAATTAATCTCATGCTCGTATGTGTATATATGTGCGTTTGTGTGTATATATAAAAGGAAAAAAAAAATAGCTACATCTCTTTAAGATTTAGAAAAATAGTTATGGAGACCCCCAATTTTAAATAAAGGATACAAATACCCACTTTTGACCATAACACATTTTGTATATAGTAGTTAAAAAATTTTACCTAAATTTTTTTTAATGAAAACAAATATAATTTAAATAGTTTAATATGTCCAGTAGACTAATACCATTAAAATATTTTTTTAATATATAAAATAATTTTTAAAATATTATTATATACTTTAATAATGTATTTGTATTTATTATAAAAGTTTAAATAAATTTTGGGTTAAATAGATTTTACAATTAATAAAATATATTTTATGTATTAATAATATTAAAATTATTTTATAAAATATTTAAAAATAATTTAAATTTTTAAACATTTATTTTAATATTAAGTTTCTATTTATTATAAAATTTAGTTTAATATAGTATAAGATTCTAAAGTGCTAAAAATATTTTTAAATATAGAAATTATTTTAAAATGTAAATATTGTTACATCTATTTTAATATTATATTTCTATTTATTACAAAACATTGAGGTCAATTTTTTTTCAAGTAATAGAGCTAAAGGGTATTATGGTCAAAGAGGGTCTTCATATCTTTGTATTGAGAACTTGGAGGTCTACATGTCCATCTCCCCAAACTTTGGGCATGTAAATGTTTTTTTACTATATATATAATTATTTTCAAGTGCAAGTATGCTCATTTTAAAAAATATGGGCGCTTGTGCAAGAATGACTATATGTGTGTGTGCAATCATTTTTAAGTGTGGGTGCCCTCATTTTTTTTAATTAAGCCGTATAATTTAAGAGAGTTAAAAACTAACTTACATCACACAAACATACATTTTGCGGCTGTTTCTAATAAATCAGCTGAATATTGTTTTGTCAAAGGTCAACAAGCCTTATATGCCCCTTGCTTCGGGTGAATTTTCAATGGAAACTGGGATTGCAATTACTTGGATATCTGCATTGATGGTAAGCAACTGCCAACGAATAAAGCTCCCCATAAATAATTTGTGTTTAATTTAAAAGATGCCAAATACCAATTTCTAAGTAAGTGTGTTGATTTTTCACTTTTCAATTTTTTTAATTTAAAATAGTAGAGGGACAGATAGAGTACAAATTAATTTTTAATTCCACACTTTCTAAAAGTTCGAATTTGAGTCGCTAGTCAAATGAAACTATTAGAAATCACTCGATTAATAATCCGTTGAGGTGTCATTTTTCAATTAGCTCAAACTCAGCATGTGAAAATGTTGCAAGCTAGGAAAAAGTTCTCTTTCATTATCGTTATTGATCTCTGTACTTATCTTCTAATTAAAGATGTCTAGGCTTTATTTATTTGATTCATTGATCTGCATTTTCAGGCTCTGGCTTCCGCAATTATGCTACGATCTCCACCACTTGTTTTGGGCGTCATCGTGTGGCTTTTTATTTCAACTGCTTACTCCGCACAGGTGAGCTCCCAAAATGGTTTTATACAATGTATTTTGTATTAATAAAATAGTACTCATAAATTATTTAAAAATATTTAATTTTGAATAACATTAAATTGCTGAAGTTAAGATATTTTGTGGGTATATCAATATTTTTACCCTGCGAGGGTAAAATAATTAAGTTAAAACTTTGTCGAACATGGTTGAGAGACCCAAATCACAAAAATAATAATAATGACGATTGAATTAGTTGATTATCTAAATATTTTTTATTTGAAATTATTAAAAATAAAGTGTTTTTTTTTATAATTAAGTAAGTTCATGTGATTGGTGACTTTCAATAATGCAGCTCCCCTTTCTTAGATGGAAGGGAAATTCATTTCTAGCCGCAGTCTGTGTGGTGTTTATGTGCGGACTTATTCCACAAGTTCCTTTCTTCTTTCACGTCCAGGTATTTTAAAATTATTCATCTTATTGATATGAGATTTTTATTATCTTATCTTGGATGTGAGAAAAAATTTCATTGATCAATTAAAAAAAAATTATGAGTAAAATAGTAAAACGTAAAATTAAAAAAAAAAAAACAATTAGTTATTTCTTTTAATGGCGGGGTTTTGATGGGTTTTAAAATAATTAAGAGGGGGTAATGATATATTCTTGAAACGACAAGTGGGGTTTTATCACTTTCTCGGAAAGGATAGAATTGAAACGACAGTCCTCTGGTTTGATTGTAATAATAAAGAATCATACATATTTTATTAGAAATATAAATATTATCTGCAATAAAATTGATAATTATGATTTAAAATTACTGTTAAATTTTCGTAAACTATGTAGAACAAAAAAAAAATCTTAATTTTTTGTGTTTTTTTTTTCCTGATGAGATGGATTTGTTACATGTACACAGAAATATGTGCTTGGTAGACCTATGGAAGTCACGAAACCATTGATGTTTGCGAGTGCTTTCATAACCTTCATATCCCTTGCAATTGCATTTGTCAAGGTACATTCATAATTATTCTCAGATACGATCTTTGTATTTTATAAATGCAGGCGTCGAAATCTTTTATAAAATTGTAACACGTCGAATCCACAGTTTTAAACAATTGGTGGCTACTAATTAACCCTTTATTTTTTTGGGTTTAATTTGAACAGGATTTACATGATGTTGAAGGCGATAGAGAACATGGCATTCAAACACTTAGTGTCATACTCGGGAAAGAAAAAGTGAGTAAATTAGTAAAAACTTTATTATTATTATTTTTTTATTCTTAAGGCCATAATAATTAAACATTGGAATTAATCTCAATAATATATGATTGTGTTTCAGATTAATAATTATATATGATGCTGTCCTTATTCATCTTTAATTTTCCTTTACATGCAATAGAGAATCAAATTAATGAATAACAACATAAAAATTGGCTTACAAATTTTATCTTTTTCTCAAAATACAAGGTACTTTGGCTATCTGTTTATATGCTCTCCATTGCGTATGGAGCCGCGGTATTAGTTGGAGCTTCCTCATCTTTCCTGCTAAGCAAGCTTGTAACGGTAATTAAGAATTGAATTATGTTTTTTTTTTCAAGAGTTAATTAAATTTAGCCTTTTGATAATATGTGCTCAAAATTAATTTCATCTTATCACTCATATAAGTTTTTTTTTTAATCTCTTACAGATAATAGGCCACGCCACACTTCTTTTATTTCTTTGGCATCGAGCTCGAAATGTTGATCTGTCTAACAATGCATCGATATTTTCTTTTTACATGTTCATTTGGCAGGCAAGTATAAATTAATTCTTCTTAATTAATTAATATGATGATGTGTTAAATATTACTAAATATCAAATTGATGTGATTAATTTAATCAGTTAAATTTCAATTTCCAAACTAAGTTCTTATTATGTGTTATCTCATAATATTTGCAGTTATACTATGTCGAATACCTCCTTATTCATTTCGTACGCTGAAAGTGAATGAAGAACTCGATGTCCCGGCTGTTGGTTCTTCTTATGTATAATACAGCAATTTTCAATGGCACTATTATTTTTCTGTATCTCTGTGATCCTTGCTCTAACTTTTGGCAATTGTTGTTGTTGTTGTTGTTGTTGTTGTTGATTTTCTCTTTTAATTACATATGTAATTGTTTTTTGATGTATGTAATAATATGTTACGTGTAACAATCTATTATTACGTCCCCTTGACTAGGGTTAACAATTTTATGTTCTGATCAATAAAACTTCCTCGTAGAGGTTCATTAAAAAAGAAGTAATAGTCTGTCATGGACATGATTGATGCAGCCAGCAATGTTCAAATAAAGATATGTGGGAGACTGAACCACAATTAAGAAATAAATAAAGTCCCTAAAAATATATGCCAATTTGACTCTTATATAAGTTCTTGTAAAATTTAGTTCAAAATTTGTAATTTTTTAAATATTCCTTAAGCAAAAGGACAACTACATCCTTAAGGTTTGGGAAAATAGTCATGCAAACTAAGAGTTTTCATTGAGGGATACAAAGATCTCTTTTTGACTATAATACCATTTGAGTATAGTAACTGAAAAATTGTGATCCAAAAGAAACTGAAAAATTAATTTTAAAACTTTTTAGTAAACTTTTTGTGTTGAGATATCAAGTCAAATATCAAAGAAACTGAAAAATTAATTTTAAAACTTTTTAGTAAACTTTTTAGTAAACAGTCATGCAAACTTTTTGTGTTGAGATATCAAGTCAAATATCAAAGAAACTGAAAAATTAATTCTAAAATTTTTTAGTAAACTTTTTAGTAAATAGTCATGCAAACTTTTTGTGTTGAGGTATCAAGTCAAATATCAAAGAGATTCGCAACAAGATAAGAAAATGATCAGAAAATATGGACAAAATAAAGAGAGCAAATAGTTTGAAAGTAGCAAGTGATGATAGTTTAGTTATCTCATCTTAGTACAAATTATTGACTAATTATGACAAACACTTGGCAATCAAATACGCCTTGTTGACACCTTGCAACTGACTAAGCTTGCTAGTCTAATACGACACACATTTGTATTGGTCTCTCTCTCTCTCTCTCTCTCTGCACTAATTTTGTCTACTTGAAAAAGATATAATATCACTCCAAAGTCCAAACTCAGACTTTCCGAAATTGCCATGAGCAATTTTTATTTGCAAATGTTGACTGCAAAATCTAGAAATTGACCCCAGTTAATGCCCTCTTATTATCATCAAGAGACAACCTAGTCGGATGAAGAATGGAAACAAATTTTAGAAACTGTTTTCATTTGCAAATAAAACTATCATGATGTGAAATAACAAACATAAAAAAAAAAAATAGAATGAATGATATTTCGGTGCGCCTGAAAATTAATTTTCTTTACTCCACTCCAATATGTGTCACTTTTAATAACATCTCTATCTTTTGACTTGAATGACTTTTGTGGATGTTATTAGTGGACAAAAAAACTTGATTAAATTTAATGTTATTACCACATGATGGAGAGGATACAAGGTTGTTGGGTTAGTTGTTGTAGTTGTAGCATAATAAACACAACTAGACTCAAGTTTCTTTAGAATAAAACACAGTTGTCTTCGTCGCAATTAAATTCATCACGATTTAATATGGTACGACACAACTATGATTATCATAATCAGGTGGCAGATTCCCAATTATTCCACTAATGAAATCAATATATACCACTTATTCTCTTAATATTTTTATAGTACTCAATAATTCCTTTGGTACCATCATTTTACAATATTATCTTTTTTTAAATGCACCTTTATTCATATTTCTTATAAATTAAATAAATCATATAAATTGAAATCAAAGGAAAAAAATTTGAATACATAAAATAGGAAAATAGGTTTTGGTATAAAAAAAATAAAAATATTTTTTTTACTTTTTATTATTTTTAAGTATTTTTTTTCTTACAGTAAATACCACCAAATTTAAAATAGATAACAAAAAGTAAATAATGCAAGCATACATATTATATAGTTCAAAGTCATGCGTATGATAAATAAAAGAATTGAATGATGATAAACTCATAAATGAAATGGCTACTCGAGCTATTTAACACCTTTATTTAAACTTTGACATACACTTTGGGAGGAGAGTTTTCCTGATAAATCAATGTAGTGTTGTACTTTTTCGGCATGTTTGAGATGATGTATCGGACCAATAAAAATCTATCGTTTGGAGGTCAAATGAGTCTTCTAATGAGATCCACTAACATAACATACTAATTTTTTTTTAAAAAAAAAAGATTTAATAGGTCTTTTGATGGAATCTACTAGACAATATGTTGCTATTAGTTGGTGCTAAGATGGTGCTCCCAGTCGGTATAATTTTTTTCCTATTCGTCGCATCACAATGTCTACACTTGTAAGCGGTAAGCGAGGGGACCATGATCAATCCCATTTAATTTGAAATTGACATAACGAAAAACTTGGGAAATTTACACCAATAACCATAAAAGTTTTGGCTTTTTCCATCTTAACCCCCAAACTAATTTCTATCAACATTAGCCATAAAAATCTTTGAGACCAAAATACCACTCTCACATCTCTCCCCAACAATCTCTCTTTCACTCATCTCTCCCAAACCGAAGAAACATCCATAGTCAGCGGCAACATCAGCCCTCGTCGGCGGCGGCTCCATCCATCATCGGCGTCCGATCTACCATCTACGGCCTTCAACAAAACCTAGGTTAGCCATTTAATTTATATTTCATTAATTTAAAATGAAATTTTAGAATAATAGTGGTTGTAGTTTGAGAATAATGGTGGTGGTGTTTGTGGTGGTTATTGTTGTTTTGAGAGTGTGTTGTTTTGGGAGTGATTTGTTCTTTCACTTGTTTTGGGTTGAATGGTGCTGTACATATGGTGTAGAATTGCGGCCCAGCGAAGGGCGCTAGAGCGCGCGCAACACGTCATTGTAGCAGGCGTGTGGCGCAGCGCGCTTTAACATCTTTGTCGCACCAAATTGGTGCGACAGCTATTTATAGTGGGTTTAATGCAATGTAATAATATTATAAATATTATAGATACATGGCGAAATCATAATCATCGGAAATCGAAGTAGGCATGATGTATTTTCGTTATGCCGATCACTTTTCGAGTCGAATTTCGAGCATGTGTAATTTATCTTCGGTCGTAAAAGCCATCGAGGAAAAATTAACAAAGCGGCAATTGAAATTGTTCAAGAAGGACATATTTGGACATTTCTTGGAGTGTCGAAACTTTCCATTTAGTGGGGTAATTTTGCACAATCTTTTACTGAGGCAAGTGGCCCATGAAGAAGATAGCCGTGAGGATCAGTTATGGTTTCAAATTGGTGAGCATTTGATTCGCTTGTCAATTGTAGAATGGTGCCCGGTTACTGGACTTTCATATGGTGTAGATACCAAACTAAAAAATAACGAACATGTGCATAGGCTACGGAATACGTATTTTGGTTGTGTGCATCGCAAGATCAATCTTAAGGAATTCGATGCATTATTTAAGAAGTTGAAATTCGAGGCAATGGACGATATTGACGCATTAAAGATTACGCTCTTTTATTTTGCGGACAGAGTTCTAAATGCAAGAAAAAATCACTGTCAAATCAATTTCTCATGGCTTAACGAAGTAGATGATATAGAGTACTTCCGAAAGCGTTCATGGGGTCTTTTGTCGTGGGAAATGATATACGAGAGTCTTGACAACGCACTGTTCGAGAAAGACGAGAAATTTAAGACGACTCGATTGAAAAACCCAGATCATAACATTGAAAAGTACAATCTTTACTGCGACTTTACGTCAAGGGGTTGGTGCGTTAATTTTTTATTTATTAATAAGTTTTATAGTTGTTAGAGTTTAATTTATGCACTAGTTTTGCATTGTTTACTTCCCTTAATATCGATGTTTTGCACTTAATAATAATGATTTACTTGTGTTTTACTTTTGTAGGTGCAATTCTATTGATTCGTGATAAAATTGAGTTATAAGATGATGTTTAAAGATGATTGTTCTCTTGGAGAAATTTAGAGAGTCAGAAGAACTTTGTTGATAAGGCGTGGGCGCGTGCTGTCAACTGCGGACCTGCAGTTTTTAGTTTAACGTGTTTTGTATTTTTGGTTATTTTTGTAATTACGAATTTAATATTTTAGATATTAGTATTTTATTTTAAATAGAACTCTAAAAGAGAAGAGAGAGAGAGTATTTAAGGGAGGAATCTATTGTGAAAAGGGGGGATTGGAGAAAATAAAGAAACCCTAGATCTAAACTTTTCTCTTCTCTCTATGAAGAACTAAACCTATTTTTTCTGGTTGAAGGATAATGAATCTTTGATTCATCACTACTGTGAGATCTTTCTTATGGTTTAATTGTTTTATTACTTTTTGGGTATTTGTTTATTCTCTGAATTAGTTTCATGATTATTTTTGTTAATTAGGTAATTGGCCACTATTTAATTATCAACTTAATCTATTGTCAATTAAAGGATTCATCGTATGAAGATTTTAATGTTTGTGACAAATAACATAGCAATGAGTTGTTGTGTTATGAGAATAAACAATCTAATTTAAATGAATCATCATATGTGTTGATTAGGATTTGAGTCTCTCTGGTTTTTCAGGCTGTCAATTGATTAAATCCTATGATCGTATCTAGGGTTGTCTATTGATTAGAGAAATAACCAACGGTCGTACCTTGGTTATCGACTAGTTAAGGAGAGATTGGCTATTAGAGGGTCTCAATAGCTATAACCGGTCTATTCATAAGTAATAATAATCTATATTTGAATCAATGATCAGTAGTCGAATCAAGCTGAGTTAATTCCTTCAACCAGAGCTTTCTCCAATTTGAATCACAACTTTAATTTACATTCTTGTTATTTTAATTTGATTTTTATTATTGTCAACAAAACCCCCATTTTATGTTTTACATTTTAAAAGGATTTAAATAATTACCGATCTATGTGGACACGACCCTGCTCAATCACTATACACAATTTATTTAGAGTAGGAATTTATTTTTTTGGCTTCGACAACCATCAATAGTATTAAATATTTGATAGTTGTTTTAATAGGTTTTTCACTTTGGTTGTTGTAGGCTTGGATTTACAAAGCGATCGGAGGTTTGTCGTCAGCATGGGTCGTGAAAACGAAGAAGAAGATTCCCCACATCGTGCAATGGAGTCTTCGAGAATCAACTTTGCTGAGGTTTATTCGTTCTTCAACGACGAATCTCGTCTTGTAAGTAATATGTATTAGTTATTTTTTTAACGTTACTAAATTTAAGTTATGTATACTTACTTAAAATTTTGGATTGAATTTATGACAGGGGGACGTTTTACAAACCCTTGAGCCGAATGCAAAGGAGAGTAGCAGAAAATATTGGCTCACTGTGAAGGATTACATGCCACGCATTCCAGACTGGGTTCATAAGGTCGGCATCCTATAAGTACTATTATTTATTTAACCGAAATTTTTGATTTTTGATTTACTAATTTTAAATGCTACTTTATACAGCACCAACCCTCAATCAACGCGATGCCGTCCGTTACAAGGCAATCAGACGAGCATGACGACATACCAAACCCAACACTAGAGCAGCATCATGACACTTCTGAGGATGAGGTGGTTGTTGATGACCACCAGGAGCAGACAGACAACTCTAATGACGCACATGATTCCGAGGTTATAAATAATATACGAGAGTCTTCTTTATAAATCATTATTTTTTTTACTGTTATTCTAAAGTTTTACTTATTTTATTTTGTAATAGTCGAGGACAAAGCAGTTTAATGATTACATGCGACGACGACTGGACATGATTGATCGTAATGTTTATGAACTGAAGTCAGAATTAAAAGATTTTAAAGAAATCGTGGTTGGATTTATCGACACATTTTCTAAACGTCCAAATAAGGATTCTCCCACTGGACGCTCGTATGCGGTGAGCAAATTTAAATTTAATAATTATGTTCGTTTAACTTTTAATTTGATAGCTGTTTAATATGCTCGTCTTGGCGAATGGACAGGCCCCGGATGACTATGGAGTGTATACTGACGTGGGCAATCAAAATTTTTCTACGCTCACATAATTGTATAGTTTCTACGAGGATGTTAGTGGGGAGAGCGTGCAGGTGCTCACTGAGGTGCCTCCGGGCGTTAGTAAGTTCGACCGCGCGTACATACCGGCGTATGTTTATAACAATCCTTACATGATTCCTCCACTCAGGCGAGGAAAGAACGCACGGCCTATACCTCGACCCCAAATCATGGACCATGCGATTGACATGAATACGAGTGTAGATATAAATCCACTGAGAGGATTGGAGGATTCTAGTCTATTTGCTGAGTTTGATCAATGGTTCATTTGGTGATATGACAGTGGATCGAGAGAGTCAAGCACCGTGGTCATTCTATAAAATAATTTTGGATATAGCTTCGATGGGATGGCTAGGCGATGAGGTAATTATATTTTGAAGTTCTTTGAGTGTTGTCGATTTATGTATAAATTTTTCCTTTTAAATTGAAATGTTTCTGTTCCTCTCACAGCATATTCACGAGTATTTTCGCTTGATTAGCGAGAAACAACGCGATATCTCGAATGCCTTAGTTCAACGTGTCATACATGACACATTTGTTTGGGTAACGTGTCGAGATAACTTATAAATACCATTTCTTTTTCTTTATTATCGCCTAAGTTTTGTTAATTTATGCATTTCTTGGTTATCTATGTACTAGGTGTTCTTGAATCGGTTATGGAACAACGGGGATTGTCTGGTCGATTCATTAGTATTCGACGACCGCTTGAATTTCTATCTTTGTAGGCTGACGAAGCACACTATGTCCAAATCAATGACGGATGTCGATATGGTATGTATTTTATTGCATTTCACATCCATAATGAAAATATACAAGTTGTCGCTTTTTCTTGGTTGTTTTTCAATTTCATATATAACGAACATGATTATTTAACGATAAATTTTTATATACAGTTACTCATTACTGTTAACTTGGACGAGCGCGCATTGGGTACTAGCACGAGTAGACTTTTATAAAACCAAAGTCTGGATTTATGATTCATTACTCACATTTCATGACGACAAAAGATACAAGTTGAAATTCAAGCCGCTTGAAGTTATCTTCCCTCGATGGTTGGAATATGTTGGCTTCTACAACATCCGACCTGAGTTGCGGAGTGCCAACCCCTGGAAAGTTATCGCAGTTAAGAGCGTGCCACAACAAGAGCCCGGAACTGGCGATTGCGGTGTTTTTTTATTAATGTTTACGATGTATTTAATGTTTGGGCTTAGATTAGAGTTTAACGCTAGTCATGTCTAGTACTTTAGAAAGAAGATTGCAATTGACATATTTAATGACAATATTGTATTGTAAATCGTTGTAGTAATTCGAATGTTGAAACTTGAATTTTTATTGTAATTTGCACACTTAAGTTTATATAATTTTAATGCTCATATTTTAATATTAAAAATAAAATAAAATTTCATGACATATAAGTGTACAATACAAAAAAAAACAATAACAGTTTTAACCAACGAATCGTTGAAACAATACAATTAACTTCGAGTCGACGCAATGGGATTCTTACATCGCTTACGATTATGCCCCAGTTCATGACACCGCCCGCATCTAACAGTCCATTTGGTTAACATCCTCGCCGATCGAGGTATTTCGAGCTCTTGGCGACGGCCGAGACGGTGGCACCTCAACTGGTGGCTATACTTGCATCTCCTGAATTTCATCTAGAACTTTCCAATCAGCCACGTCACCAACTGGCTCCACTGGTTGTGCATAAGCCATCACCAACGATTTTGTACTGTAAAAATCCGAATAAAGGTTAATAAAATCCACTCGGATAGTTAGACACGCCGCAATTGCATGAGCACATACAAGCTGATCAAGCTGAAACACTCTGCAGGAGCAAGTTTTCTTTTGCAAGTCAACCAAACCTTCCTTAATCCCACCACCTACAACTTGAAATCGATGCGGAGACATCAGCCGAACTATCATTCTTTCAGCTATAGTTCTCCTCTCAGTGTCTATTTCTTCCGCCCATATTGTTAGCTGAGTACTCATTGATTCAGCCACAATTTTTCTATCATAAAACCATTGCTGCAATATTTTCCTAAAGTAATCAACAAGATGAGTAACAGGAAATTTTCGCGGTTCCCTCATGAAAGAATTAACACTCTCCGCAATGTTGGTGGTAAGTATGTTGTACCTATTACCTTCAAACTGAGACCTTGTCCAATTACACGTACCGACATTATTTTCTAAGTAATCAGCCGCACTTTGAGTGGATCATCCACAACCCTTCAAGCTGTCTTTTAAATTCTTCGTGGCCATATACTTTTGCTGCATTAATAAAGGCAGGCTCAAATTCATCCCAAAGAGCTTTGGACATCCTAAACTATGACTTAATGTTACCTTTCACGTGGTAAAAACAACGCCATGAGTTGCATTGTGAAATACTTTAAGAACGGCTCTCCTTATGGTAGTGCATCGATCAGAGATAATTACCAACTCAAGTCTATCGCCAATCACTCCGTATAACTTCATCATAAACCATTCATAAACATCATTTTTTTCTGAATCCATGACCCCAATGGCTAATGGATACAATTGATTGTTACCATTAGGACATATTGCTACGAACATGCTTCCACGATATAAACTCTTGAGATGAGTATCATCTACAGCAATGACATGCCGAATGTACTGCATAAAACCCTTGTTGGAAGATCCAAGTGTTACAAAATAGTACAAGAAATTACCATTTCCATCCCGCTCGAGGTGAGTGACTGTATCCTCATTTGCTTTAGTTAGTACGTGAGAGTATTTAGGGAGTAAGTTGTATGACTCTGCAGGGTTGCCTCGAACTATTTCAAGACCAACTTCTCTCGCTCGATATACCTGCTGGTATGTTAACTGAACACCGTATTCCTGTTGCATATCTGCTCTTATGTCATTCGGAGTATAAATCCTCTTGTCTTGAATATATTTATCTGCGATAATATGACCGACAACCCGGCTCCTTACTTGATGACGCCCATCAACCAATACCTCATTATGACAAGTGTGTACATTGTCAATTCTCTACACCACCCAAGGAACATTTTGCTCGTTCGAACTTCTAGTTGCTCGAATACGCCATTTACATGATTCCGAACAACAGTGAGCCTCGAAACGTGTCGTTGTAGACCATGCAATCTTGAAATCAAACTTATCCCTAAAGGCAACCTTGCGTAGTTGTAATATAAACTCATTCTTCTCAGCAAATAGCTTACCCACACTGATATCATCTGAGTCACAATTGCTAAGAAAGCTTGGAGCAACCATGTTCGAAGGTAAAATTGGAGCAAGACTTGTGAGGGGGTCAATCCTCCTTCTCGATCGAACCTTAGGAGGAATAGGTCCATTGACTCTGTTATTTATAGGAGTATTATCTTCACACTTATGCTCATCTTTGAAAGCGACAGAATATTCGAAGGACCAGCTCCTCCATCATCACCATCATTATTGAAATGAGTGCCCCTCATACTATTAGAAGGTTCTGCACAAACATTATCCCTATCTGTCTCATCATGAAGATCATCATTGTCCCAAAAATTATTGTTGTGATACGGAGAATACTATTGCTCCAACGACGTCGTTATTGGAAATATCGTTGCTCCAACATCCTGTAACGTAATGTCGTTGTCATCAATGTTGTCATAATTGTCATGGATTGGAGAGTAATATTGCTGCAGCGACATTGTCCTTGGAAACACCTCTTCTTCATTATCGGGGCCAGACATATTTGCTCTAAATGAAGTTTTTGTATCGACATAAGGCTCAATATCTTCGCTCGGAACTCGAGGTGATGTGGTAACGAATATAGGAATGCATCCAAAATTGGCTACATTGGATGCCATATGCAACACAACCCTCACCATTTCATCATCAAATATATCTATGGGCAGTGCACATATACGATATAATGTGTTACTAGACCTCAAAGTTGTCTTCATTGTGATACTATATTCATTAGGATTTATTTGTAACACCCCGTATACTCTTGCCAAAAAGCGATCGAACAAATAATTTTTTCCAACAAAAAAAACTCTATTTTTACCATTCACATACTCCATACCCATCCTCTAACGTCTCCCACCAACCATCATAACATAATTCAAGTACAACTGAATCCATTAAGCCTGAAATTATAAAAAAAAAAATTATTTGAGCACTATCAAATTAATAGTCAGTTGTAATGAATCTGCCTTTTGGTGCGACAGACTTCCTTCTCTATCGCGACGAGATTTCGTGCGACAGACTGCCGCCCGTCGCACCAAAAGGAAGGGTGTCTGTTGCACGAAGCTTGGTGCAACAGGCGGCTGTCGCACAAAACTTCGTGCGACAAGCAGCCTGTCACCAGATTCACCCACAACTTGCAGTTCACTGAAACTCTCGAGCAAGTTCAGAAAATAACTCATACCACTAAGTGATGTCGATTAGTGTTGGATCCGGATAGATTATGATCGGATTTCACTTTTAATGTTTGCCGTCGGCGTTTATCGTTGTCTTTTGCCGTCACCAGTGATGATTCAAGAGTGGAAAGATGCATTTGGTTTGACGAAAGGGGAGAAAGAAAGTTGCTTTTGGTTTGTAAACAAGGGTAATTTAGGGAGAAAAGCGTGTGTTTGACTAATGTTGATAGAAAAATGTTTATAGGGTTAATTGTGAAAATAATAAAACTTTTATGATTATTTTTATAAATTTCCCAAAAACTGGGGTAAAGCATTTGAGAATCGCGAAAGGCCACGGATTGTGTAAAATTTTAGTAACAAAGAAGAAGAAGAAAAAGAAGAAAATTAAATCCTAGTCCATGTGGTCCAAAGAAATCGAAATTTGGCCCATCCCAAAATTTTTGGTAATGTCCCACACACACTGGCTCACAGTCACGTACACAGATAGAATAGAATAAATTTAACATCAATTTTCTTTGTAAACCAAGTCATAGACGCCGCGTCCAGATATCCTACCAAAATGACTTTTGAGTCTTCAATCTTTGGACGTGGAGTGGGTGGTTGTTATTTTTATCAAGTGCCATTTCACAATGTCATCAATTTTAGAAAACTTTCGATATAAGAATAGAGTTATAGAACACTTTCTTGTTTGAATAATGATGTTTTGTTACAATCATAAATCTACTATAAGTCTGAATTATTTTATTTTTGAAAAGTATAATTCTCATAAATAAGATATTTGATTCGTCTAAACTCACATCTAATTATCTATTCTTTAAAGATTATACCTTACGAATTATGTAAGATATTCAAGTCTCATTAGTAATACCACACTTCACCAAAATTAAGATCTAGCATTTATTTCATAATATATGTACAACAAAAAATAATTAGTATGGTTTGTATCACTAATTAGTTAATATAATATTGATCACAAACCAAAAATATAAATACTACACTAAATATTCTAAAATATTTTGTGTGAATCTCGTATTAACCAGTATAAATATCCAACATATGTAATATAAATGATTATGTTAGTCCACAAAATATGAAAGAAAGCGGACCAGGATTTTTCAAAATATTTCTCATCTCAAAGCCATCTCCCAATTTTAATGTGAAAGGGGTTCGGTCTCAAGATTGCGTGATATCTATCGATTATGACCTTTTATATAACATGTTAAATAAATTTAAGTTGTAAAATCAAACTACAAATGTAATGCGAATAATTAATTATATTTTGGTCCCACCATTTGGCTATAAAAACAAAACATCATAATTTATAAATTCTTATTACATATTATTAATTTAAACATGTGGGAGCTTAAAATTAAAAAAGAAAAAAAAACTTGTGAAACAAATTAGACTTTATTAACCCACTTGATTATTTTAACAACTCACAAAAAAACACTTGTATGTATATTAAAAAAACAAAAAACAAAAAACAGAGGTTATTACCGACAAGGACAAACGCAGCAAGACACCTGCCCGTGGAAGGACCCCAAAAGCCAGATTGGTCATAAGCTAGAGCCTAGAGCTACAGAGTCAAAAAGCTCACAAGACATTTTAATTTTTTCGCTTATTATATTATTTCATTCAAAATTAAATGAATTAGAAGAATTATAATTCTCTATTATTAAAAATTCATTAAGAAAAAATTGGTCTCACAAAAAATTAAAAAACATTCTTGTACGTATGATGTGCTACGTTTAAAAATTCTCTATTATTAAAAATTCTCTATTATTAAAAATTCATTCAAAATGCAGTAATAAAACAATTCTGGGAAACTCGAATTTTTTTTTCTCATAATACAATAAAAATTTTCTTCAAAATTGATTATAATTAACAAATTATTTTTATTTCATTTAGTGAAAACAAATTGTTCTGATAAACTGAGACAGAAGACTCTCACTGATTCTCGGCAAGCCAAGGAGACATGAACGGGATATTCGTATGTGTCCGTACCGTACACATCATCATCAATAATTTTCCAATGGCTATTTTCTCTGCGTGCATGTGAAAATACAAATTCAAAAACAAACAAATAGAAAGAAAAAATCAACACATTACACGAGTTCGAGCTTTCTTTCTTCTGCCAGCCGAGAGATATAAAATAATTTAATATGATATAACATTTTACTTTGCTTTTTCCTTTTTTTTCTTTTTCCCTTTTGTTGTTTTAATCGAAACAAACTTTACAGTGTTTAGCAAATAAGAATTCAAAACGGTTCTTGAATCAAGCATCTTTAATTGCTACCAGCTTGCTTGTACCCAATTTGGCTCTGGCCTCTGTCGACTGCTTTCTTGCTCTTGTTGCGTTCTATCAGGTTTGATTAAAATACCCTTTTGCTTATTTTTCATAATGGTGTCGTTTTCATTTTAATTTTTTTGCCTTTTTTTTTAATTCTTTTGACGGGAGGTTGGTAATATCGTGGAATTGAATCTGATTTATGAGGTGATCCAATTGATGGTATATTTCCTGTGGTTAATCAATTGATGGGATATAACCTTTTGTGATATTGGGTTGTATTTGAATGTGAAAAGATGGTGTGTGTTGTTTGCATTTGTCAGTGGGAGCTCTGTTATGTGTTTGGTTGATGAGAAAATGCGGGGAGAAGATAAAGTGAATTTGGGATTTTACAGCCATTTGGGGTTAAAAACTTGGAACTCTCTGCTTTAGATTGTTGGAAATTCATGCCAGAAAATGGTTAATGAATGATTGAATTGTTGAGGGATTAATTAAATCTGTCAATTTGATATCAGTGTTGACTGTCTGGTAGAAGTTTTGAGATATATGTTTTTTTTTTCTTTTTCATCTTATTGTGTCTTCAAAGACTGTAATTGTAGTTGATACTATCATACGCTAATTTGTGTTTAAGAATATTTATTGCTTATATTCATTTAACTGAGTTAATCTCTTGACCCGAGAGCCTCAAATTATAAGTCAAGTTATCAGTTGTTCTCTCTGCACTTCCTCATAGTGTGATTTGTATAAATCCTGAAAGAACGTTATACTTTTGCCAACGGCTCATGGACATTCTTTAGGTGATATTTTGAGACATTAAATGTGTATGCTTGTTTTGCACAGAAGTATTCTCGTGTGAAGCCTTTTCCTTGTTAGGTTTAGCTTGAGTCATTGGTGATCAACTAATGGTTGCCTGGTATGTTGATGACTTTATACATTAAAAAGGATTTTCTTATTTGATTCTTTGTTTGGTACTTACAAGTGAGCCATTTTATTGTTGCAGCTCACCAGAATTCACATGCGAAATAAAGAGGTCGGATGGACGAGGCAAAAAGTGAGTCATAGCATTTTCTTTTCGGTGCTTAGTTGAAAAATTGTAAAGTAATTTAGATTATTTCATTTAACATTCTGAAAATAATTGTTGCAGTTGCATGCAGAAAGATGAGTTTTTTTAATCATAGTTTTTGTTTTCAAACTATTCACTCTCTCATTCTTGTGTTATATTATTTCTTATACTCTTCTCTGTTAAGATTCTTCTTCTTTTGGTCTCAATCTGCTAACAAGGATACCAACACAGATATAAACAAACTGTGGCAGTTCATTTTGCTTGAAAAGCTCACAAACTCCTCTTTTCTTTTCTGAGTGGAAAGAATATTACTTGCCATTTTGTTTCAGTGTTTGGTTCTATAAGACAATGAACATAATTTTTGTGGTTTGTTATTCATATGTTTTTCTTTTATGCTAATTCTTTTCATCTACTATTGCAGGTACTCCATCTCATGATTGCCTCTTCCAATTTGGGTAAGAATGAGGACTCAATGATCATACCATGGGATTTTGTCACCTTTGAACAAGTCTTCATTACATTTCTATTTTTAACATCTGCTTCAGAAAGCACCCCAAGATCTTGAATATCATTTTAACCGTTTACAGGGAATTCTAGGTCTCTTTGACCCAGACAACAGAAAGCTTTCAAACTCTTTTTTTTTCCTTTTTTTTTTTGGCTTCTTAATTTGGAATTTGAAATATAATAGAGTGCATATAATGATGTGGGAAGTGATCATGCTATAGATAATCAAGCTTTTTGATCCAATCTCCTTCTACACTTCTTGCTACTTGTGATGGGTGGCTTTGCTGGTCTCATGCTTGTGGCTTTATCCTCATGGGTACTTCTCCCTTGACTGTGGCTTAAACACCTAATTCTTAAATTTTTTTTACTGCAAGTTTGCTGGTACTGTTAAGTGACTGAAACTATTGCTGCAGCTTCACCCAATATTCTATTTATTGCTGCATTTCTTCTACCCCTATCATTCTGGTAAGCCTTTTTTTTTTAAAAAAAAAAAAAAACTAAATACATTATAATGGCTGTTTTAACTTGGATAATGTAGATGTCATGAATTACCTCTCAAATCTTGCATATCTGCCATCCAATTGTGTCCTTGTGAGCTGGACGTGTTCATTACCATATCTTGCCCTTGTATACTTGTTGGAAAAAACTTAAACCTGAAAGTGTAACATGAAGATTACGCAAAATAGATTATAGATATTATTGAGTCAGTGAATAATTGATAATGTAGTTAATGTGCTTATCAGTTTTTTATTCTTCTGTTGGACTTCAGAACTTACCTTGTAGCTCTTTCTTGTGAAATGTTACTCAAATACTACAATTAAACAAACAGGTTAGCTCTTTGTTTTTCTAATTTAATAAATAGAGATTCATGTTGTATACAGCTGTAGCTTACTAGAGTTTACAGATAGCACTATCTTTTCTTTCTTTCTTTTCCTTAAATCCAAAATTAACTGATACTTCCTTTCTATTCTTCACTTGTACCATCAAGTAGCAGTCAAATGCTGTCACTGTCCTTAATCTTTAAATCACACTTAGGAGAAAGGCCAATAATATCTTGAAAATATGAATTACATTGATACAATCTGCAAATTCTGTGCCGGTCTCCTTCTAGAGTTTTCATATTGAGATATTAAATTGAGAATGATAATATGTGATTTATAGATATGTATCTGCTTCCATGGGCCATGATTCTATAGGGTCGACCTCTGCTATCAGTCGAATGATGAAAGCTAACTGGACTACCAGCAACAGCCAATTTATAAGTCGCAGATCTCAACTTGCTAAAGTAGTCAGCAATGGACATAGATTCTTTTTTGAGATTATTCAACATCATATTATCATCTTTAGATGAACCTTCTTAGTAGCGGTTTTATAACCAAATTGTTGTTCTAGGCTAGTCCACTGTTCATGAGAGGTTATAGATTGTTAACACAAGGCTAAAGATTTCAACATTAATAAAGGATAAGAGCCAGCTCAACAACATTTGATCTGCTTCTTCTACACAACATATGTAGGATTTTCCTATTCAACAGCATTGGAGTTTGTTGAATCAGCAGTGAGGAATTGATTTGGACAAACTCGCGATCCATTAAGAAGACTTTCCAGCTCATATGCTTGAACAGAGGAAAGGATATGCAATTTTTAGATTGTGTAGTTTGATCTATCAAGTTTAATTGGTGTTGTAAAAGTGAATGATGAAATTGAGGATGAAATGTTAGTAATTAAGCTTAAAAGATGCCATTAGAGTGTTTGATCTATGGCTCTGACACCGAATCAAATTTTATTTTGTAGTATGTGTTGTCTAGTTACTAAGAAAGTGAGAGAGAAACTAAAAAATTGAAAGAGAAAATTCAATGAAGCTCAGATATTATTTTCATCACAGAATGAATGCAATTACAATGCCTTTATATAGTAATGTCTGAAAATTTCTACAAGCACCAGATGCTTATGCTAAAATGCTAATAACCTGATGAACAAAATAACATATTACTAACATTGCTCTCGGTGTTGTTAATTGCTCATAACTATCATGCTGACTTAGCAACCAAGTCATCATAGTTAGGTATTTAACTAACTTAACGAATTTGCTAGCATATATTCTTAACAAAATATTACTTAATCAAATATCTGTCTCAAAATATTCGTAGTTATTATACTATGCCGATTACCTCATTTTTCATTTTATACGCTGAGAGTGAAGGTAGAACTAGCTCTCCTCAATTGGTTTTTCTTGTGTACAATAAAATTCATTGTTGTTGTTATCTTCAGTACAATGAAGCTGGTAATAGATGATAGATAAAAATCGTAATCCGAAAAGTAGATGATAATTGTTTGATATATCATTTATGGTAACGTCACTATAGATTACAATTGTTTTGTCATTTATGGTAATGTAACTCATTTATGACAAAGCTAATGCCCGTCATAAGCACTATTATAGATTTTACCTATTGCATTCCTGTTACACCACAATTAAATGCGAAAATTCAAATTTATTGAATTTTGGGCTTCTTTTGTAAAATTCTTAATGAAAAATTGATATTATTTGAATTGTATTATTATTATTATTTGATTATTATTATTATTATTATTATTATTATTATTATTATTATTATTATTATTTTATTATTTTTTTACTTCGCACATTCCCAAGTTTGTAAATATGCTCTTAGAAATATAATTTGTAAATATAAAATGAATACAAAATATAATGCTAATAATTAAAAATTCAATAAATAATAAAATCCATGAACTTTTAATATATTGAAATTACAATATCCATTTTACTATACAAACAACAACCACACCAATTGTTGAAGTAATCATTGGCAATTTTAGTAAATTACCAATGAGTAAGATAAATATGGTGCATTTACTAGCTAGTAATCGGAATAGGCTAGAATTAAAATATGCTGAAATGAAGAATAAGAATCAAAATAAGTTGTTTACTTGAGCTGTAAGAATTATCAAAATTAGAATAAATTATATTTCTATTGATATATTTACTTTATCTAAGATTCAGAATGAATTTTTTAAGTCACTAAAATGCTCTTAGTTAATTGTTGTCATTTTTATTAGTATATCTATTATAATAATGGTGACTATGATTATTATTTTAAATATTGTTGTTAATAATAATAATAATAATAATATTAATAATAATAATAATAATAATGATGATGATGATGATGATGATGATGATGATGATGATGATGATGATGATGATGATGAAAATACTTGATAGAGTAAATATTTATCACCAATAGGCCATTAGTTATTGATATATAAGAAGTCTATCATAAGTACATAATAAATTTTTTATAGACAAAAATTTTATCACAAATTTGTCATGCTTTTATAATTTAAGACCTTTTACTCATGATCTGTCACAAAACTCCTGTCATTTATTATCAGTTTTCTCGTGATGTCATAACTTTCAAGGACAGTCATGGCTGAGCTAGCAAGCTATAGATTTAGTTAATTATTGGTTACATTTGGCTTTTCTTGTGTTGTATGCGTTTATGTTTGTTTGGACAGTTTTCTTTGTTTTTAATTATGGGAGGATAAGGTTTATCATATTCCTCATAACTGCCTATTTGTTTTATCTTTTACTTCAAGAAATTTCCCTCATTTTGTCGAGGTTTGCTTCAAAAAATTTTACACTATGATCACTAGAGTAATCGGTGTCTTAGGGGTAAGTATATAATTAAAGAGACACGAAATTTATCATGGGCTGGTTCTACTTACAAACATCAAATAGAAAGTTAAATAAACGGTTATTATTTCTCTAACTCTAAACATCATATTAATTGGAAATAACTTAACTTAATATTATGCATCATCAATTACATAATAAAAATGCTCCTTGACTTATTCCACTGCTAAGAAGATGTAAAAATTGTTTTGCACCGTATCTTCAAATTCTAAGTATATATTATTGCTGGAGTTGGTAAATCTTTAAATTAGTAAAATTATTAAAACAATAACAGTGATGATGATAAAGAAGAATGGTAAGCGCGAGCCGCTGAATTCGAGCCATTTGGAAGGAAAATTTTCAGGTAAAAACAATGGTCGACCGGAGTTGGAAAATCAAATCGTATTGCTTTTTCCCATTGATTTTTCAACAATTTCCGGCATTGTTTTTCAAAAAAATAAAAAATAAAAATAAAAATGGTGATTGTCATTTCTACTGTTTTATGATTTTTTAGTCTGTCTAAATCAATGGGATTTTTTCGGTGGGCTTTTTGATGAAGAAATTCTTGCGGCTTGCCACGGGTGTTCATGCACCGGACATCTATTTATTGACTCTTTTGGGCTCCAAACTCTTGTCAATCCCATCGCACAATAGAGTTATCGCTTACTGGGAGAACGAAAATCATGCTTCAAATGCTTGCCATTTCCAGCTTCTCTCCAAAATACCATCCTTATGTACAACATTCCCGTAAGTCTCTCGTTTCCCCCATGAGTGTCCTGTTCCATTCTGAGTCTCTCGTATCCGCTGTCGAGTTATGCTGAACTAACTACCAATCATAATATTATAAAATTTCATCACTAAAGTTTTGCTCAACGACAAGGATCCTCTCCGTATCTTTATTCTCACATTTATTATTTCCTTTGCTTGTTTAATGAGTAGTTAAGATTGAGTTTTGTATTTATTTTTTACTTTATTTACATTCAAGCCCATTTTTTTCGGCCGTCTTATGAACGCAAGAAGAGAGGAAAAATAAAAATCCATGCATAGTACAGTAATACTGCTAGTGCTAGGTAATAGTATTGCACGCGTACTATCCTCTGCTTGTTTCTACCAATAAAAACTAGCTGGTTAATTTTAATTGTAGAAAGGTCACATTTTGAATACCCTTTTAACATTATAATTTTTCTGTAATTAACCATGGCCATTTCAGGTTGCGTTAAAACGCAGCAGCCGCCGGCGACGCATATTCATGGCGTTCTAAACAATGGTCAAGGCAAAGGAAGTACGCTGTCAAATGCTTCGGAAAATTCATTTTATCGTACCAATAAAATTACTGAGAGAAACGACGTCGTCTACAAGCCGTTCAACAAAATGACCATTTTCCCGCCGTCACGTTGCAAACATGGTTATGCAACAAAATCTGAGGATGGAGATGAGAATTCAAAGAATGTTCTTCTCAAGAACTTAAATGCACTCTACCGTTTTATCTATCCATATTCTTGTTTTGGCCTTGTGGGAGTTCAGTCTACTTCCATCACATCTGTTCCTTTTTTTTTTTAAATTTAATCTAATGGTAACCAAATCTCTCTCCTTAATCATGTGATGTCGGCAGTTTAAACTTCAGCCTTCTTGTTTTCTTTCCAAAAAAAAAAAAAATTACCGAACTCAACTCATTAACACTGAAAATGAATTCTTAACACTCGAACCTTCATTTTGAAGAGGAGAGACATGGTCAACTTTATTAAAAAAAGAGAAATGGCCAACTTATCACCAACTCAAACATATGACAATTGATAATGACATATATGACCCTTTTTTTTTTGGTTTTCTTTAATCAGCTTATAGCGACAACGTCGAATTCTCTTCTTCCGGTAGAAAAACTTGCTGACTTGACTCCCACCTTCTTCATATAGGATTATTAAAGGTACGTAAATATAAAGTGCTAGAATGAGAGAATTACAAATATATATATTAATTCTTATAATTGATGTTATTTGACGAGTGAAAACTTTGAAATAAAAATTAATTCTTCTTGAAATTTCAGCCTTTGGTGCTTTTAATACTGATGCACATTTACGGGACAGCCGTAAACCAGGTGGCTGCTGTTGAAATAGACAAGGTACGTGTATTACT
>JAUJEF010000704.1:0-25585 GCA_030444885.1 Citrus sp. QX-2021
GGAACATTCCTTCCTATATTAATTAATTGATATATTTAAGCCACTAAAGTTTAATTATTGGCATAATAAAATAAATAAATATTTCAAGATTTATAATTAATTATTATTAATGGTTACATATTATTGAATTTAAATAGAAAGAGGAAGAGACATGTAATCTTTTATAATCTAATAATTATTTTTTATTTTTAATATTTTGTAATGTAATTATTTTTTTAATATCAACCAATTTATTAGATAATAGAGAATACAAGAAGATGAGAAATAGTGATGCCACATCACCTCTCTAGTCCCAACTTTTATATCTATATATATATATATATATAGATAACACTATTTCCTACCTGGTATCGAGCCACGGGAAGGATAGTGTTATATAGGTTAGAGATTTTGTGTTTAAAACTTGTGTTCCGTTGAACATTGTTTGTGTGGTGAGTGTTTACCTCGGGTGCCTTGGTAGTTTTTGGTCGTAAGTCCCGATTTGGTTGAAGGGCAGTAAAACCAATTCTTAGCCTTGGATTGTAACCATACCTACAAGACTAAAACTAGAATATAGGTTTTATTTCATGGATTCTCTGCTCTGTAGAGCATCATCCTTTTCTAGCTCTTCCTCAGGAAGAACTAGTGATTCAAAGAATGTTGTGAATTCGGAAGAATTTGTAATAGAAGACTTTAATAAAGCTATTGATAATTGGGAATTACCAAAGATCTCAAAAGAAATTATTTACAAAACAAAAAAGCTTGATTTTTTAAAAAATGATTATGTTATAAAGACCGAAGAACGTGACATAACCCTTTCAAAGCCTTTTGAAACAATCCACTTGTTTTCAGAACAATCTTTAAAGAAGTTAAAAGAAAAGAATTTTAATTATGTTCACATCGGTTTAATACAAGTTGGTATAAAACCCTTAACAAAAGAAGGTCTTGACACCTCTATTCTTGCTGTCCTAAGAGATGAGCGATTCATCTCTTTTGATGATTCTTTACTAAGTAGTATAGAATCAAGTCTTTGTAAAGGTCCCATTTCATTCAGTTGTTATCCAAACGTAACAATTTCTTTAAAAGACAAAAATATTCTAAAAAGCATGATTTTGCAAATCAAGACCCATAATTACCATATGATTGAGGGATCTGTCCCAGTTGCCTTGATCTTTAAAATTTCTTACAAAGCCATGATTTCTCCGTTTAGCACGCAACATAAATTTCAGTCAAAAAGAGATGAGACTCTTCTATTGCAGACTGATCTGTCTAAAGCAAATACCGTTATTACAAAACCAATCCAATGAAAAGATGTCAATCTTCCAGACGAATGGATTCTCGAAGGAGCCACTGCACCAGTAATTCCAAAAAAACTTGAGCCTAATACGGAGTTGCAAAATGTGACTCAGTATTCAGATGGTAAAGTCAAATTATCCTTTAGGAGATCTACATCATCTAGATTCTCTGATAAGGATTCATACTCAAGTATTCCTTCATTGGAAAGGAAATTTTCAAAAATTCCTTCCGTTATAAATCTCCTTTTCCAACCTGTAAAAAGTCAACCTAGGTTTTCCACTTCGGATATACCTAGTTCTTCTATACATTCTGTTGACTATGCAACTAGTGTTCCTCATCCCATCTACACTAGTCGTCAACATGAACAAAGACAGGAAGAGAAGGAACCTTCTCCTCCAACCTCTCCTACATTTTCCGCTGTCACAGAAAACGTTATTGGTGTTATAGAAAAAGATTTTGAAGTGAATAAAACTCTTCTTCACAATTATTTTTATTCTGATACTAATAAAGAAAAAAAACTTTGGTTTTTTAAATATTTCTTAAATCAAAGAAAAGAAATCCAACAAATCTACTATGAATTTGTATGTTTGCATAAAGTTCACATATTGTTTTTTGATTGGTTTGAGATATATGCCTCAGATAACAATATTACTTATCCCTTTAAAGAATCAAATCTCATTACTGTTAGGAAGAAAAACACTGAATGAAATCTTTCCGGTAGTGGTAGAGTCATAGAATCTGAGCATCCACCTCTTAGGAGTTTGACCATTGAACATGGTGAACCTCTTGTTGAGATTAAAGCCTCACCCTATAAAATCCATAAAGATCCAGAATCGGATTTAGATAGCATTATTCAACAGAATAATTTCTGTAATGCAAATCTAAATACGATAGGAAAACAGTTGACTAGGATAGAAAACCAATTCCAGAAGTCAACCTTAACTGTTTCTCCTGTTACTCCAAAATCGGATTCTGACAAAAAGGTTAAAGAGCCTATTTTCAAACCTTTTCAGGTTTCGAAAACTAGTCAAAAGCTTGTTCAAGAGTCAAAATCAGATTTTGCTAAAGCCATAAGGGAACAACTAGATAGAATAGAAGCTTCTTCTTCTTCTAGTAAAATTCAAATAGCCCCAGATAGTGCCCAATCTAGTAAAATTAGTGTACTAGAACAAGACGATATGTTTATAGCCTCTTCTGATATAGAAGCCTTTAAAGAAGAACATGTTCCTAAAGCTAACAAAATTCATTGGGAATTAGCCCTACCTACTGTCAAATCTCCACCTGACTTGGCCATAGACAACAGACCAAGCGCATTAAACCAATCTCGTTTTAATGCATCCTCTGTCTATGAGTGGAATATTGATGGTATGTCTGAATATAATATACTAGGATTGTTGCAACAGATGACCATGGCAGCCAATGCCTATAAAACTCAGTCGGGAACTTCTGACAAAACTATTGCAGAAATTCTCATTGCTGGTTTTACTGGTCAGTTTAAAGGTTGGTGGGATCATCTTCTCACCCAACAGCAACAATTAGATATCCTAAATTCTATTCAAACTAATGAGGATAGAACCCCCATCCTTGACGAGTTCAATAGTCCAATTCAGGATGCAGTTGCTACCCTGATTTTGACTATATCCCTCCATTTTATAGGTGACCCTTCACACCTTAGAGATAAAAATGCTGAGTTACTACATAACTTGAGATGTAGAAAACTTAGTGAATTCCAAAGCTATAAAACCATTTTCTTTACCAGACTCTTGTGGGGATGATGCAGTATTCTGCTTGCCCGGAAGGAAAAATTCCTTGTAGGTTTTACACCTTACTATTGGGGAAAATGTTGAAGTCTATTAAAAGCGTACTAACAATGACAAGATTAAACATAATGACTCACATGGTGAATTAGTGATTTGTTAATAAGGAAGGTTTAAAAAATTTGTAAAGACTTGAAACTTGAAAGCATTAAAATGGGAGCTTAGAAAATGCAAGCGAGAACTAGGCAATACGTAGCGGTTGATTATGACCTTCAAAACTTCACCTCTGGAGTATTGTAATGGTAAGTGTTGCGAAACTTTACAAGAAACATTGGCGAATCCAAGAAAACCATAAAAACACTTAGCTAAGTTTAGAGAATCTTAACATAAGAAACCTTCAAGGCGCCCATGCTAAGTCCTGGCTTCTAAAAAGAAAGACTTGAGACCCGAACAAAAGAATTCCATTTGACCCCTGCACTAACCATGTTAAGCCACAATGTTACAAATGCTTTAAGAAAGCGCCTTTACCGCAAAATTCCGCCGAACGCAGCTATAAAACTTCAGCGAGCTTAGCCTCGACGACATAACACTTGCTAAGTAGCCCATAATGGTATAATCATCCCATTTCTAGTCTTCCAAGGCACGGAAATAGTGGTTTCACGAGGTGCCGATGGGTTAATTAACTTCCAGGCCATCCTGCAACCCGTATGATAAAGTGATTCCATAAGGAATCCCCATTAAAAAGATTAATGTTTTGACCCGTTAAGAACAAGAAACCTTTCTTCAACTCGGTAAGCGTATTTCCAAATCCTACTCTTCAAAAAAGAGTATCTTGATGTTTCTAAAAACCTTGTAATTTGAAAATGCTGCAAAACTTACAAAAGCCTCAATGATTAAAAAAGCACACGTATGACCTAAACCCAAATCTTGGATAAAAAGAAAACAAAAAGAATAAATGTCACTAATGTCCAGGTGTGAGAAAGCGAGATTAAAGAAATCAAACTTCAGATAAAAGAATTGAAAGAGAAAACGAAAAGAATTTATTCTAAACCATTCATCTCCACTAAAAGAAGCAATTCTGAAGATAATTCAGATAAAGAATTTAACGATGGTGATAATGGAGAATATGAAAGCCTCAAAAACATTCAATCTATACCAATGATTTTCTGTTTGCTTTCAAACAAATCACCACAAGAGAGTACTTAATTAAAATCACCATAATTCTAACTTAAAGATTTTATAACTTGGCAGTGCCTTTTTTGATATCGAATTAGATTTAAATCGCATTAAAAGACATCGTCCCAAAAGATTTACAGCATTAAAACTACGTAAAGACTTTTTGCAGCTAATAATTCAAAATTAAAAGTTAAATCTTAAGTTGAAGCCTACATTCATAACAACGATTTTTGAATTCAAGACTTCTTTTATTCTTACGAACGAAGTACACCCATCTTGTCATTTGAGACTTCTACTATAAATCTTATTACCCATTATATCTCGTATCAGTACGATAATATCTCATTTTAAAGCAAAATCCTAAAACTTATTTTTCGCTTTAATGAAAAACCTAGGCAAAGCTAAATTTAAATGTCGTCAAAGTTTCGCTCGCGTAAGGAGGCAAGAATAAACACTCATACCGAATCGCAGCAAAAATGATTTGATTTGTTTAAAAAGGATTTCAGTTTACAAAAGGGTGAAAACCAATTAAAAAATGATTTTATTCAAAGAAAGATCCTCGATTTTAAATTCTCGTTAGATAAAAAGTTAATATATGTAATGGATCGCCGTCTCTCACTTGTAATGTAAAACAACGTATATGGTTGATTGACGGCTCATGAAAACTCTTTTAGTGAAAAGTAAATACTACTAAAGCTCCTCCAATCCAGATAGACATGGGAATAATCGTTCAAATATTTACAAAGATGAGATAAAAGCATCTGGAATCAAAAGGACTCGTTGTAAAATCTAGAGTCCCATTGGTCTTGTGCAGCTTTCTGTGTCATAAAAAACTACGAAATAGAAAGCAGAACATCTGCACTCATAATAAAATTGCAAAACCTCCCCAGACAAAGCATTAAAATCTACTAGTTGATCCTACACCAGCAAAACGATTTACCTCGAACTCGCATTACTGCATTCATTTTTTCAAATTTGAGTACTTCTAAGTTGCTGATGCAGCGAAATCAAATTCATCCCAAAGGCCAGTTCTTCCACCGCGTTTAATGATGGCTGGGCGATTAACAGATAGACTATTATGCCATTAAGCTTTTAAAGAATGCACCCTCGTAATTCTGTTATTAATAACATGAATGATATTTCTTACCCTTTCTTCCAATTTACCATTGTTATATTGACGAATGTGTTAATCTTCTCCCAAACTATTGATCAACACTTGAAGCGTTTAAAGACTTTTTAATTTAGCCTACCAGAAAATTTGGATTAGCCGTTACTTACCAGTTAAAGTTCTTTGTTTCAAGTAAAGATCAGATTCATGGTCATAATATTTCCGGAAAGAACTATCACACCACCTCGAGAGATCTCTTGCTTTTGCAGAGGAAATTTCTAAACCAAAATCCTTGATAAGCACTCCAATTACAAAGATTTCTAGGTAGTTTAAACTATGCTCTTGATTTAACATCCCGAACATCATGTCAGATATCAAAACCATTGCATGATGAAACTAAAGAAAAATCTTGTTGCACTGAATTTGATGAACACACTAAAGCCGTTAAACTAATAAAACAATCTGATAAAAATATTCCATGCTTATTTCTTGCAGATCCACCTTTCACACAAAATTGTTCAAACGGATACTCGAATCCTAGGTTACAGGAGGAATTTTAAACTAAGTTTCGATAGTAATAAAGGAACAAATAAGTACAATACAAAGTCTGCCCACTAGGAAATGAATGTCAAAAAGAAAATTCTTTCTATCAGATTATGTGTTTCTAAAATTCCAAAGTGATTGGTTAAATTAAAAATTTTTTGCTTAGTAATCGATCATAGAAAAGGTCAGCAAAGCAATGCTTTTAGAAAGATTGCTCAAAGCATTGCATCGTAAATAAATTTCTACCTATTGGGCAAAAGTCATTTTGAAGATGTTTTTCATTTGATATTCAATTTATTAAAGGTGACATAAAATTTTATCCCCTGATTTTCTAACCGCGAATTTCTCCAAAGCAGGTAACGTCACCAAAAAGAAGACAGATAAAGGAAGGGATTACTTGCAGAGACTGAGCACCTAAAACCATTTCAAAGACTTCACCTACTTAACCCCTCACCAAGAAAAGTGCCTTTTCTCGTACATTAATGCCAATCAAATCTTCGATTGACATAATTCAAAAGCAGGAGATGACAAATAAGCCCGATCCAAAGCCATTGCCTATCAAGATCGAGTAAATGAACGGACGAAATCCATTCACAAATCTCCTGAGCTTACGCTCGCTTTACAGAAATATTTCTCAAACTAAAAGCTCTTCTTCAAAGCTTCCCTTAAAAGGAGGAAATTATTCCCAAAGAAATTTAAAAAACCTCTTCTTCTAAAAGTTATTTCTGTGAGAAAGCTCATCTTCCTCAAATTATTGTTTCTCAATCAAAGCCTTTCCTCAAAATCTTCTAGATCGGATTAACAAAACCCATTTTCAAAGTGTTTTAATCATTGAAGATTGGCTTTATCATTCACAATCCATTTCAAGCAATCTTAAAGTTTTTCCGAAAAGGCCTGATTTTTTTTGAGCGCAGTAAGTTTATCAAAACCTCAGCCTTTACATCAAGACACATGTAGAATCTACCGAGCACTCACAAATTTAAACATTTTTTCCTCAAATGAATCTAGTTACTGAACCTCTTTAAGTGGGCAAGAACTATTCTTAAAGCTTTTAAGCTCAAGCAGTGGAGCGACTAACTCCACAAATTAAAGACCTTTCACTACCAGCTTTCAAAAAGACTCTAAACCATTGCTTATTTTTCTCTTATTGGGATTTATCCAACTTAAGCTTAGTTTGCGCACCTCTTTTATCTGAAAACTCCAAAAGACCCACTCTTGGTTATTTTAACGATTCAAAAATAATTGTCCAGTGTCTTGAAAGCTCAATAAATGACGGTGGGGCTATTTTAAAAACCAAGCCGGTTCGTTACTTACCCACAATATCAAGTTCATTGTCTAAACACTTTTTTTAAAGTTCCGTTTACGTTCTAATGCAGTGCGAGAAAAGATTCTGTCATTTCTCCTCGGGCCATGCAAATTTCTTTCTTAAAATTCACCTTCGATGTGGAATTTCCAATACCACACTAAAAAAACCCAGCCCAATTTTACAAAGAACATTCAAGAGAGTCGAACGGTGGTCCCTAGATTTGACTGAAGGAAATTCCAGTGCTCGAGAGTTACAAATCGAGGGCTTGGCTTTCCTCACTTATCACTCCTCACTCCCGAGCGTCAGAGCACGTAAGCCTCAAAATAACTTTCTTAACCCAAAGATCTAGGCTACAATCACTGCTTGCTTGATTGCACAAGTAAAACCTAAGCATTTCAAAGTAAATGCGGCTGACAGCCTGCCTAAGCGATCAAGGCCATCTGCTGCGTAGTTACGAGGCAAGCTGCATACGGGTGATGCCCGGGCCGCCTGCTTCACCTGGAGACAGGAAACTAAGACGCATTGTATGATTTTTCTCCACAAAAGCATTGCTAAAGTCATATGTCATTAACAAAAAAAGTAATTTTCTTTTAGACACATCATTATTGCCAATTTCCTTTTTACCCGTAATTATTGTATTATTGTAATTTCCTTTTATTGTAATTATTGTATTTTGTTTTTGGGTGGTCGCAAGGCCCGAAGTGCGAGCGGACATGTCTAACCGCTTCACCATCTTTTGCTTTCTCTTTAAAGTTAGCAAAGAAGGCCTGGTCGCATAATGTTGTCCCCAGCGTATCGAGGATCAGCTGCCTGGAAACCCATGTGAACCAGCTGATATCCGGGCATCCAAAGTCTCTCTTAAAGACTTAGAAAGAGAGAGAGGCGGAGGTACATTTTTTGGAGAAAAATCTCCTGAGATCAAGACACTCTCAAACCAAACTTTTCTTTTCTTTTGTAAACATTCTCACACAGGAATCTTAAGGCAGTAGGGGGTATTCTGTCTTGATATATTCATAATTTTCCTTCCTCTCATGTGATCTCTTGCAAAAGATTCAAGGAAACAAGCAATTCAATTGTAAGTTTTTAAAGTTCCATTGTATGTTTACATTTCTGCATTTCAATTAAAATTCATAAAACCTGCTACGTTCCTCTAAGACAAAGAGACCGGATCTCTGTTCTTAGTTGTACCTTCTCTTCTCCTTCCATACAATCAGAATACTATTTCTGGGATCCAGATCTAGTATTATTTATGAGCCTTTGTGTTGATTTGCTTAAAACCTTTTTAAATTAGTTTGGTATATCGGCTGGAAAACAGAACGTGCGAGATATTGATCTGTTCTAAGTCAGATCTGGTCTCAAAGGCAGAATATATATATATATATATATATATATATATATATATATATATATATATATATATATATATATACTGAGTCACATTTTGCAACTCTGTATCGGGCTCAAGTTGTTTCGGAATCACCGGAGGGGCGGCTCCTTCAAGGATCCATTCTTCTGGAAGATTAACGTCTTTCCATTGGATCGGTTTTGGAATGACAGTGTTTGCTTTGGACAAGTATATATATATAGATATAGATATCAATAGATAGATATAGATTTTTAATATTTTGTAATGTAATTATTTTTTAATCTCAACCAATATATTAGATAATAGAGAATAAAAAAAGATGAGAAATAATGATGACACAAATCTTAAATATTTAATGTTTATGGAGTTTGAAGAAGCCAAAAGGCACTAAACAAAAGATTGAATAATTAAATATGAGATTATGACATTAAAATTAGGCTCTAATGGTATTGTTGAGAGAAGATGAAGGAACCTTCATTCCTATATTAATTAATTGATGTATTTTAAGCCACTAAAATTTAATTGTTGGCATAATAAAAAAAATGAATGTTTCAAGACTTATAATTCATTATTATTAATGGTTACATATTGTTGAATTTAAATAGAAAGAGGAAAAGACATGTAATCATTTATAATCTAATAATTATTTTCTATTTTAATATTTTATAATGTAATTATTTTTTAATTTCAACAAATTTATTAGATAATAGAAAATGAAATGATGAGAAATGGTGATCTGGCATTACCTCTTATAGTCCCAACTAAACCCTAAACCCTACTCGTTCATAATTATATAACAAACCCTACTCGACGGTGATTGAAAAGGCATTTTACCCATTTTTGCAAGTATTTCACCATCGAGATCCGATTGGGTTTTAAATAATCATGACACCAAACCCCAATTATAGAATGTAATCTACCCACAATTCATTAATTGGATTGTTTGAATACAAAATCAAGATCCTCTTCCGGTTGTTATCAAACACAACCTCAACAAATCACATATTAATAATAATAATAATAACCCATTAAGCTAGGATACGAATGTTGTGTGTAATGTGCTTAGGCTTCATAATTGGTATGAAATAAAAAAATATATTAATAAATTATAATAATAATATTCATTTTTTGCATTCTTGCATCCACTTTTCTGAATTCTCCATTAATTCTTCTTTTTCGAGTTTTACAAATTATTCAGTGCGACCTTGACTTTGATTCAAAGAAAAACAAAGTTATGTGAAAGTGAAATTAATTATTAGACTTCTATTATGAGTTGAATCGCCCACAAAATAAAATAGAAGTTGTTTTTAACTTCAAATTGAAATAGCCAAATGTAGCCTAAAAAGTGTTTTAATTAAGATGGATTTTTATTTTCTTGACTTTTATCTTGATGTGTAAGGCTTGCATATTTACTGAATAATAGTGAGGTATTTTAAGTAAAGGGGTTTGATGAGAGACTTCTAGGGATGCTGAGTGGAGGCATGGGGATTTAGGTTTTGGCTGATTTTTTTATTAATTTTTTTATTTTGATTTTTTAGTTTTTTTCAATTTAATTTTTTTTAATATATTATAAAGTCACTTTCTTTAAAAAATATATATATACTTACCAAGCCTATTATATATAGGCTTTACATTTTGGGAGCCCTTATCCATGACTTTATCCCATGGGTTGTGCTTAAAGCCCGCGGGTTTGGGATAACCCAGGTTTTTTTGCCAACCTTAGGTCTTACTGTTCTCTTAAAACTCCACCAAAAAAAAAAAAAACCATGCATTGAAAGAAAGGGTTAATTACTATATTATTAGTTGATGTACACCCTATGTGTGATAAGGAAAATGATTGAATTTGGAGGCTTCATTTGAAAAATCTGAAACATTTATTTATGATAGGTTGTTGCAGCGGGTGGCAGCTCTAAGATAGAATAAATATTCCATGGTTTTAGGGTTGATTGCAAAGGGCGACAACTCTAAAACGAAAGCAAGTTCCTTGATTTTAGGGCGGCTTTATAAATCTCGAATTCTGCCATAGGTAGTCAAAATAGCAACCCACCGAAACAGAAAACTTACTAGCTTAATAATAATAATAACCCATTAAGCTAGGAAATGGAACCGCACTTTGTGCGGTTTAAAAAAATTAGTATTATCTTTTTTGATTACTTTGCACTTGATAAAACTGATAAAAAATGTGAATTTTTTTTTTTAAAGATGACGCAGCCTTATAAAACTAATGTTATTTATGAAAGTTAATTATTTTTTGTTAACATTAAAAATATATTTTAATGTGTATAGTTAAGTGTACACAACCTTTTCATCAATAAAAATTATGTTCACACTAATCAACTCTCTATTTTTTTTTGTATTATGACTCTCACATCTTACAAAGCTAACCCTTATCATCCAACTATCTTTATCATTGTTTAACTCATGAAGAAAGAGTACTCCATGAAGCACACAATACTAAAAATTTAAATAAGTCAAAAAATAAAAACATAAGAACATTTCTAAAGAGGATGTTGGTTAAATAATAAAAAAAATCCAAACATAACAAATCTTAAATACTTAATATTTATAGAGTTTGAAGAAGTCAAAAGACACTAAATAAAAGGTTGCATAATTAAATATGAGATTATGACATTAAAATTAGGTCCTAGTGGCATTGGTGAGGAAAGATGAAGGAACCTTCCTTCCTATATTAATTAGTTGATGTATTTTAAACCACTAAAGTTTAGTTGTTGGCTTAATAAAATAAATGAATGTTTCAAAACTTATAATTAATTTATTATTAATGGTTACATATTGTTGAATTTAAATAGAAAGAGGAAGAGACATGTAATTTTTTGTAATCTATTAATTATTTTCTATTTTTAATATTTTGTAATGTAATTATTTTTTAATCTCAACCAATATATTAGATAATAGAAAATATAAAAAGATGAGAAATAATAGTGCCACAAATCTTAACTACTTAATATTTATAGAGTTTGAAGAAGACAAAAGGCACTAAACAAAAGGTTGCATAATTAAATATGAGATTATAACATTAAAATTAGACCCTAATGACATTGTTGAGGGAAGATGAAGGAACATTCCTTCCTATATTAATTAATTGATGTATTTTAAGCCACTAAAGTTTAATTGTTGGCATAATAAAATAAATGAATGTTTCAAGACTTATAATTCATTATTATTAATGGTTACATATTGTTGAATTTAAATAGAAAGAGGAAAAGACATGTAATCATTTATAATCTAATAATTATTTTCTATTTTAATATTTTATAATGTAATTATTTTTTAATTTCAACCAATTTATTAGATAATAGAGAATATGAAATGATGAGAAATGGTGATGCCATATCACCTCTTGTAGTCCCAACTTTATATATATAGATATAGATATAGATTGTTAACGATATTCTATAAAATTTACTTGTTAAAAGTATTAATAATATTTGTATCTATGATTAAAAGATGGAGCAAGTCATTGATATAGTGATGATGATTTGCTTAAAATAGAAATATTTTGTATTATATTAATATATTTTATGTATTTGTTTTAATATTGAAATTTTAACTTCTTATTTACATTGATAAAATCTAGAATTGAGTATTGTTTGCAGATTTTTTAGGCTATTATTATAAATTTATAGTTTGGATTATATAATTTAAGTTTTTATGCATTATTAAAAATATTTTCTTTTTATAAATAATGAATATGGCTCACAAGGTCGAGTAGTGAACCAATGCCTTCACATTATTTGAACATTGGTTTGAGTCCCATACACTCAACCTCTCAATTCGGTATGATTGTGTGGAGTTAATTATTTAATTTGTAGTATTTATCCCTTCAAAATCTGCAGTAGAGTAAAGACATCTCTCGTTTGTGAAGGTTATTTGTCTGACCATGTTCTGATGTGTAATCAATATTAAAAAATAGAGAATATGGCGCACAATGGAAAAAAAAATTGTCAGGAAAGCCGAGGGGTTAAATGAAATTTACTGGTTCATAAACTAAATTTTTAGACCCTTCAATTTTATATATTTATGATAGGACCCCCTGTTTTGTCGTATAGCCCTTCCAAACCAAAATCCACATTGGCCCAGTAGTAGATAATGTTTCTCGGTTCAATATAAACTGAGAAGCCTCATATTGTAGAAGCAGTTTCTTTCACAATCGTCATTTACCCGAACTCACTCCATTGAGATTTACAGCCACATTGCTTACTCTAGCTAGCTACCGAGCATAAATTTTGAGACAACATTGTAAATCAAATCTGTACCATTAAATTAAAAAAAAAAAAACACTGGCCTATGATTTCATTCAGGGACCGCTGAGATCAAGCAAACCATAGATGAACAAGTGTATGGTTAAAGAAGAAGCCACAAGGGCTGATTAAAATTGAATTGTATGTGTTAATTAATTAGTTAATTCAAAACTTAGCCTTAATCAACAACCACCACATGATCATCTTATATAATATAGATAATGAATCCCCCCCATGTTAAAAAAGAATCACAAGGCCAACTTCCTACACTCACCGCCTAGTTGTCTCTCCATTTTGCTTAGATTCACATCCATTTTCTTTTGTCTTCTTCTCCCCCAAAAACTTTAAGTGGAGACAGGAATCCTCAGCATGTAGACAGCACAGATAGATCTTTCATTGCTGTCCATTTTGACCAACACAGTCATCAGTCATCAAATTTTTTTGTTAATTCCACTAAATATCTAGCATAACATGCAGGTGAGCTTTGTGTATATAGTATATAATTAAGCTCATAAGACATGCAGCATGTGTGTATATGTACACAATATATCTTTAGCATCATTCACTTCAAAACTTATTACCTCGCTCCTCAATTGTAGCAGATTTTTCAATGGCTGTTCAAGGCAACAGCTGTACCTGAAGAAGCAGGAGAAAGTACCCCCTATCGGGCCAACAAGAATATTACTTATGGTAAGTAACAAAAAAAAAAAAAAGGGTTACTACCAACATAAATTTTGCATAAAGGAAATTAATGCAGATCACGAGAGAGTTCTCGTCCATAATCATGCACTTATCGTGGTGATTTTATTATATTTTTCGCAGGGAAAGATGCTGAAACTAAAGATGTGATCTTGTATAAGCAACGGGGAGTTCATCGAAGAAGATCGAAAAGGGATAAGGAAAGCGATCCTCATCATGGTAAACATTTCAAGCCATTTGCATTTTTATGTAGAAAAGATGTTGCAAGAGCTTGTTTCGACAGCACTATCAATTTGAGAAGACTTAGAAGCGTTAATAGAAGAAACTGGATCCATACTATGTACAAGATGAAGAAAGATCAAGAGATTGCTTGTGGACTTTGCTCTAATGATCATCACAGGGCTCATGATTCCGCTGCTGTCCACGCAGGAAACAAAGTTTTACCAATAAGTGATAGCAGTAACGCAGTAACAAATAATGCAGATCGTAATAATGAGCAATGTGGCACGGCAGTAGAAAGCAACAAGAAAGATAATCATAAAACGAAAACCATGTCGAGGATGAAGGAGCTATTGAGATGGGCCGCTGCTGCGAAAGCGGAAAAGGGAGGCAAGTTTCTTGGCAGAAAGGTATTTCAATATTTTATTAATCAGTGTTAATTGTATCAGCATTTCATCATAAATAAGCTCCTAGTTTTTCTTGTTGCAGTTGGTGGACATTGCGTAGATGCTATTAATGTTAAATTTTGAGAGCTAGAACTAGAACTAGAACCCGGCAAGCCGCCACAATAATTACAATGGTGGTTGTAGATGGGACTTAATTTTCATAATTAATTGAATATCTGATCAAATATGTATATCAAGTACACGGGGCAAAACTAAAGTTGTCCCCTTGGGGTGGGGGCCAAGGCCCCTCCCAGATCGATAATGATAACGATAATTAACTATGAAATGAACCAAAATCCTGGTTTGAGCCAATGGGTGGCAACAGATGGATAATTATGATAATTGACTATTTAATCGCCAGGTACTTCAGTTCAGGAATCGAGCAACTCTGAAAGCAGTAGCAGATGAAGATCAGCTAAGCATCGAGTCTCCAAAAATAAGTTTCAGGTGGGATGTGGAGAGCAACTGTTCCACTACTACTTCCGTTTACTCAGGAATTTCAATGGCATCTTCTTCATCTAAGAATATTGACCAAATGATGACGACAAACTACCGTGTCATTTCATCTGTGAGCTCCATTCCTATTCCTGGCACAAATCATTGCACCCCAAGAAAAGGGAATTGGATCACCTCCGACTCTGAATGTAAGATATACATATATATCGATCCCATTCTAATTTGATATATTTCCCCCCTCTCTCTTTCTCTCTCTCTCAAATTAATTTGAAGTCTCAAAGGCAGAATATTTATTGAATCATTTGTTTTTTCTGAACAGTTGTGGTGCTAGAATTATGAAGGAATAAATTGAGAGCCAGCTGCAGCAGAAGAGAAGAAATTAATAGGATCTTGCTTTGCTTGCGTTGCATGGCTGAGTGTACTATACTGATCATCAATTGTCTAGGCCGTATTAATTGATGGTTTAATTTTAGTATTTTGTTGAGAAAATTAGTAATCTTAATTGAAATATTAATCTTGTATTAACGATCTGAAATGTAATAGCTGAATCTTTGTAAACATGGCCTACAGCCTTAATTACCTAACCACTTTGCGAAATATATATTGTGTGGTTTATGATTAAGTTTTATTTATTATGAATTGATTTGATGATCGTTGAACTCACCCGACACACGTTAGAGTCAAATTATAGAATAGGTTACTAGTTCATTTTAATTTCTATAGCTGTCACCTGACATTTTAATCTCTATCCAGATATATATACTTAATTGATTATTTAAAGGGATAATTCTTTAATTAATTTTTAAATAAAATATTTAGTTTAATGACAATTTAACTTTTTTCTGATCCATATAAACAGGTTTTGCATTCGAGACCTCTTGTCTTTAAGATAAAAAAATATTGTTTTAATTAATTATTAGAATTGAGATTATCAATTTCTTTTTGTGGGAATCAAATTAGTAACCTGATGAGCAGCATGTTACGTTGCTTTCCTAACATTCTCTTGCAACATTTTGCATTTTAACATTTCACATCCAATGTGATTTCTAGTGCCAACTCTAATTAATGTCTCCCAAGTTACTAAGAAATTAGTCCACGAATATCAATTCTAAGAGAAGAGCTTTTATATACCCCTTTAACATCCTTATAACACTCTACTTCAATTTTATTTTTAAAATATTCCTCGTTTAATTTTTGAGAAACAAAAACCATCTTCCAAAATTTTTCACAAAAAAAAAAAATTCTTTTAAGTTTTTATTTTTAAAATACATACAAATCTTAAAATCTTAAATTATTTTTATATTAAATAATTTCTATCTCTATATCTCTAAATTCTTATAATTTTCTCAAAAAAAAAAACATTTTAGATTAAAACTTAAATTATAAATACAACTTATGAAATGAGAGTATGAAACGCTTATTAAAATAATAATTTATTTAAATATTTGATTAAATTATTATTTTAAAATTAAAAAATAATTTATTTAAATATTTGATTAAATTATTATTTTAAAATTAAAATAATAATTTATTTTTTATTTAATTAATTTTAATTAAAAAGATATTTTTTGCAGTAGACTTTCTCGCTAATTCGCTATGAGTCAACCTCTTGGGTTCTAGTTTCTTCACAATCCTTCTTGTGGCGTTGTACCTTAGTTAAATCATGATATGTATAGGATTGCTTTCCTGCATTTTGTTTTGGTTTATCCTTGTAGGCTGCCTTTGTATAAAAAAATAGAAAAAAGTAAAAATAAAAAAAGGGGATTTCAGTAAGAATTTAAAGGTCTCAAAGAAACACACGGAGTGTGATCTTAAAATTTGAGGGTGGAGGCTATCACAAGGATAATTGTGGAGACAGGTGAATTTATTTAAATTTATTACCACATTTTTATAAAATAGCATTTATTTTTAAAAATCTTTCTTAAAATTTCTTTTAATTTTAACTATTAGAGATCGTAATTTTTAGTGGATGAGATTGATATATATTTTTATCACAAAAATATAGAAACATAAATGAGACATTTTTTTATTCTACTTGCATAACACGTGACATGAAATTGGCAGCTCTTGTCTCACCTCATTTATGGGATTGTCCAATTCTTGTCCCATCACATATCATTAAATTATGTAGCTATTTGTATGATTTATTATTATATTATTAAATTATTGGATATTTTAACATGGCTAAAGTTAGTTACTATCTAAATCTATAATTTTGAAGTGTAAGTATTAATATTATTGTGCAATCAAAGAAAAGCAGAGATAATTAAAAATGTTTGCATAAAACTTGTATTATGCATGTAGTCAAAATAAAACTAATATTTGGTTATTCTACTTTATATTTATTCAATATTTTTGCCATATTAAATTATAATGATCTTTAAAAAGATGTCAAAACTTATTTGTTCGCATTCAGAATTGTTCGAGGATAATGGGATAAGATAAAATATAACGAGGATGAAGCCCAAGAGCAAAATTTTTGTCACAAAAAAAAATAGCGGCATTCGTTTTAACGCAGTTTTCTTATAATACTTCTCTAGTTTGGGAGGCGGTATATAATTGATTCAGTATGAAATCATGAATAATCATTGCTTCGGTCGATACACAACCTTTTTTTTTCTTTGTATATGAAGGGAATATTTAGGTTATTAGTCGTTCATTGAAATCCACGAAATGAAAGAGCAAATCATAATTACAAAAATGAGCAATTTATGTATCTATCAGTTTAGAAAAACAAAAATATGACGTTTTTATCAGACAAAACTTGCGTAAAAGTAGAGTTGGTAAATTCTGTCACTGTTTGCGTTCCATGCCGATCCGTAACCTCTATCCTATGTATGAGGCCCTCATACAACAAATTTCTTCTCTCTCAAAAATCAAATATGATTTAGGCCATTTCTTAGTGATTTTAATGATCAGTCAAAGAAGTTGACACCTTCGCGGTGGTCCCCATTTGGTATTCCGTCGACTTTCCAGTGAAAATAAAAATAAAATTCAGTTTCAATTTGGACACCCTTAGAATTACTTAATTTAAAGCACTAAAAAAATTACTTATTTTAATAAAAATACTCATTATCTAAATTACAACGAGCCAATATACATAATTATTATGAACACATATATAATAAACCCATTATTTAACGAATAATTCTCATACCTTAAACCACAAAAAAAAAAATTTGAGATCTTAAAGCAATACCTAATTGAAACGAGAGGAGAAAATTAATATTTTAAAAGATTTTACTTGAAACTTGTGCTCGTTTTAATTTTTAAAAAATATAATAAAAGTACAGTGAAAAAACATGTTAATCTTTGTCTTTTTATTAACAGCAAAAAAAACAAAAATGAAAATGTCTTAAACCTCATTCCATTTCTTCTTTGTTTTGAAATAAATTTTAAAAATATACAAAATAAATTTTAATTTATTAAATTTAATAGATAGGTGACAAGTAATTTTTAAATACACAAAATAAATTATAAGATTGTAAATAGCTCCTTACCCTTTAATTTTTTTTTTTTACTTTTATTGAGGATAAATTCCTAAAAATACATTGAGCTGTTTAAAAAATGAAGATCAGGAGTGCTTCGGACATTGCTTATTGCCTCGTCTTGGTCCAAATTCTATATGGTGGCAATTGGAGTTGTTTTGGGCTTTCAAAGTAAATCCATTTGTTGGGCTTTTCTAAAAGGGATCCAATAAGACTTTCATTAACTAATAATGGTAATAATAATAAGGAGTTACCACTTTATTTACGATCGAATTGAAGGTCAGAATTGGTAAATTACCAAAAACAACGTCGTTTTGAGGCTTCTTTTTTTAGTCCTTTTAGCCCACATGGGCAAGTGTTTCAATAAACCAGCCGAATGTCTTACGTTTGGGTTATTTTTAGGGGCTCACGAGGGTTTTGTAATGTGTACTCGAGATGGAATGTATTGGTGTAATTCACTGGTCAGCTCCACCGTGATTAGTTTCCCGTTACATGGATTTGTTAATATTTATTTAAATTACTAAAATATCCTTCACACTTAAAATAATAAATTATTAAACAAAGCTTTGAGCAACAGAATGACAATAAGATTCTTTGGAATTAAACATTTAATAGACCAACGTAATCTCCATGTAAAGCAATTGATATACAGCCTATTAAAAAAAAATAAAAGCGAGTTATTTCACTTAAGAGAATTTTACAATATTGAATCACAATTTCGTTAAAGAACCAATAAAACAATTTAGAAATCATATTTCGTTTTCATTTTCTCACGTAATGAACATGCACATCACGCGAATCGAATCCAATTTTCAAGTACATCGAACAAACCTTAAAACCCACCCAAAAAAAAACAAAACAAAACAAAAACGTCTTCATCTAGTAAAATTCAAGCCCAAATCACTAACTAAACAAATCATATAGCACCCAAATCCAACACGACAAATGCAGCAAACTTCATTTCAGAAAAAAGCCGAACTTAGTAACGACCTTGTGTACCCTCCGGAAGCAGCGTGTGTAGCAGCTATCTGGGAAGTACAAGGCTCACAATGAGTCTGAATTTCCCAAGATGTAATCGTCATTATGCTTTTGTACCTGCTTTGACCTTGGAAGCTTCCCAACAAGCTTCTCGAAAATATCGTTTATGTGAAATCTGGTCATGATTCAATATGCTTACTTGAGATTGATATCAAGATAGATTTGGTTTAGGACTTTGAAGATGCTAGATCTTATGCGTCTTGATGCTGCTTAGCTTCCGGCGGCTTCTTTTTCTTCAGCGCCAGAAGCCAACCTCGGGATTTCTTCCCAGTCCTTGAAACCTTAGCGAGCGGCGCCATTATGGAAGACTTAGGCTGACACGAAATTTAAAGGTAAAATCTTTTTAATCTTGATTTCTTCTGACTTTAGAAAAAAAGATAAAAGGGGAATGGTATTGGGTTTTGTAATGAAATAGAAAGATAAGTGGATGTTTGGCTTTGCTTATCAGTATTGAGTTTTTGCGTATGTAAGAAAACTAAAGATAAGTGCGTGAAAGAGAAAGATAAGTGTGTTGGTGGCTTTCTTTTTGTCTGCTTTCAGTTATTTCCCAGATACAGTTAATAAGGTGTAATATTCAAGATTTCTAGAGACATTGAGCTTCGCTTTAAATTATTTTAGATTTAAGTATGTATTTACATGTTTATCCTTTTATATACTATTCATTACATATTTTATACTAACGAGGAGGGAAGTATACGTAAATACATCATTACATTCCATCCCCGAAGTGTTAATCGTAAAACCTCGGGAGGTTCCTAAAAATAACCGTCTTCGTTTTACTGACTTCAAAACCTCACTCTTGCCCGTCCATGTCTCTCCCTTACTTTCTCAAAACTCAATTCTCAAAACCCACCGGTCACATGCATACTCACCCAGGCCGGAGAATCAAGGGGCGAAGGAAGATTATCACGAGAAGAAAGATGAAAGCGATGAAGCGTATGAGCCAGCGATAAGCGCTTTAAAGAAACAAGTGAAGTTTCGAGAGGAGTTTTGACTAGTTCGAGAAAAGGGTCCTCTGTTTACTCTGCTTTGGCTCGATCGTTGCGACTTTGCCAGTAACTTTGCGGAAAGAAAATCGGAGAGCCCGTGGGGTAGGCGCAGAGTTGACTCCTGCAGCTGGGGTAAGTCCCGAAAATGAATGGGGAATTTACATCTCGAGATTCAGGAGGAATGGGAGTCGGCAAATCGGGGGAGAAGAAAAGGGGAATGATGGCAAGAAGAAAAGGGGGTTATCACGAGTATTGAAGAATTGAAGGGCATGTCAATAGGGTGGCAAAGGACAAAAGTGAAAGAATTATAAATAATAGAAAGCAAGTTAATTAGAAGCATGTGATTTTGTGGACACGAAATAGTCGAGAATCAGCAGTTTTATTGCCTTTATAAAGCATAGAGAAAAATGACACACACACACACACACACACATTCGCTATGCATTGCTAGCATTGAGCTTTGCTCAAGGTGTGATGAATCGAGGGAAGAGAGAAGAGAAAGAAAGAAAAAAGCATTGCGTTTTTATTTTTACTTTTGGTAAGCTTGATTACGTTTCATGGAAGTAAGAGAAAAAAAAACCAAAGCAGCGTCGTTTTGATTTGATTCGAGGATTGACCAGGGTTTGACAGGGAAAGTAACATTTCCTAATAATATAGTAAAATGAAGCCATGATTTTAAATTGGAAAATGATGTTTGCCGAATTGAACCAGAAAGATTAGCTCGCGTCGTTCGTTCTAATTTTTTGTTTCCGTATGGTATTGAAGCGGCAGCGTTTGGCTTGAGATTTTTACATTCTTTATTACGATTTCAATGAAGTCGTTTTGGTTTTGGTTTGCCGAAACTTCTTCTTCCTCTTTCTTTAACTCAGTGTTGAACCCTTGCTTCTTCGCTGCCGTTCTCTTGCTGGCCTTTATTTTGACGAATTTTTTTGTTTGTTCTGATTTCTTTTGTGAGCAGGAAGTGGTTTTAGTTAGGATCATCCGGAAGATTGCGTTTGGGTTGTGTTTACACGATTTAAACTTTTCTTTGTTCTTTGTTAGTTTCTAATTTACATGGAAGATTGTAGTTGGGTTGTGGTTGGGTTGCGGTTATGCAGTTCAGAAATCGTTTTGGTTAGGATACATGGGAATTCTGGAGTTGAGTTGTGTTTGATTTAATTTTTCTTTGTTCTTTGTTACGATTTCTTGTGAACCGTTTTGATTTACATGGAAGATTCTGATTGGAGTTGTGGTTGGGTTGCCAGTTGTTTAGTCGTAAAGGGGTTGTCCGGTGAAACGAGGAGAATGCAAATGTCAATGTCGATAAAGGAAAAGGGCAATGAGTTCTGTCATCTGTGGATGCTTTCTGTGGCAATGAGTTTTGCCATGAAAAAAGAACAAAGAAAAAGTTCTGTCATCAACTCTGTGGATGCTTTAATGGAGTTGATGCAAGGTTTGAGAAAATGGCCAAGTCTCTTTGTAGGCTTTGGACCACTATTGGGTGAAATCATGAACTCCTCTCTCACTTCAAACCCATTGTCTTCTTCTAATTCCTCCATTGCTGAAACCTCACAAATAAAATATTGTGTGTTTAGGCTTTCAAGAGAATGTCAAACCTTCAGCTTCCTGAGAAAAGAGAGAGGAGTTAGATGGTTGATTTTCTTTCCTTTCTACAGAGGGGAAAAAAATTTTGCAGCGAGAAGGAAGTGATCTTTTGGTGACAAGTCACAAATAGCTTACTAGCGTGGGTCATTTGATAACGAATAAAAACAAAAAAACAATTAAAGTCGAAACGACGTCGTTTAGTCTTTCGAGGGTTTGAATGAAGAAGTTAACAATCATTATTTCTTTTAAATTACAAATACATTTAAATTACGGGAAAGAGTTATTACGGAGTATACAGGTTTTTTTTTTTTAATATTGTTATCTGGTAGTAGATATTATAATTAAAATTCCCTGAATAGATTTTATAATTAGGGCCTTCTTATTGGCGTATCTTTCATGTATGAAGTCTTCTTCAAATTTTAAAATCTTACCGAATATTAGGGTTGTCTAACATCTGATAGGTTTAATTGATTGAAACAACTCGATTATTTGATAATGAGAGAGAATTGTAAATAATCTGTCATAAATCTTTTATAGAGGCTGAGTCTTATAGCTTAACATTTGTAAGTATAAGAACTGCATAAGCTGAGGCAAAGGCCCGTTATGGTACGGGCTCTGGAGTTCTTTAAATAACATTGTTTGCCATATTTTTTTAATCAATGAGCAAACTAAAGCTTTCGTTCCTTCCAAAATTTGTACCCACAATTCTTATGCTCCTCTGCCTTAAGAGAATATCACTCTTCCTGCTGGAATCAATACGGACAAAAACATAAGATGAGAAAACAAAAAGCCCTTTTAAAAGATTGAAAATCATCATCTACACTATTCTTAAGAATATTTTCATGGAGTTTATTTCCCTGAGGTTTGTCCAACATTAAAGTCAACTATTCTGGTTCTGTTTTGAAATTAACTTCCCGTATTTTGTGACTGAAATTAAGTTAAACTGAATGTTTGACGTCAGTCATCACCAACAATTAAGAAACATATTAATCTTTCTTTCTTTCTTTACTCGATTTCACTTACTTTTTTATTTCTAAATGAAACTGTTTAAAAATGCAGAGTTTTTTTTTTTTTCCCCATGATCTTTGCCTGTTATTTTAAATGCTAACAGTAGCATCATATTATTTATTATGTCTGAATCTGATTTAATGCTCCATCTGCGTTAGGGGAATGAAAGGCTGATAGCCAGCCAAGCACGCCACTTCCCAATTTCCTTCTCTTGCATTGCTTAATGAAACGTTGTCATTTCACCCCCTCTCAACCACCGCTTGAGTCCTGGCAATTAATTAACAAACCCACCTCTTTCTTCAAGTCTCCTTCTTCATCCCTGGAAAAGAGTGGGAACAAAGAAAAAAAAATGTCAGACCACAATCCTTACTCCGCCTTCACAACCCTGGAGCACCGACATAACCGAACATATTCTCTCCCTTCTCCCAATTCCGACTCTCATTCTGGGCCTCTTCCGTCTGCAAATCTTGGCGCTCCATTATTTCGGCCCCGTCTTTCTCTGCTCTCATCGCCCACAACACCAACGCAAGCCCTCGCCCTGGTTCTTCCTCTTTGGCCTCCACAACACCTCTTCAAGGAACAACCAGTCTTTCGCCTTTGACCCCGCCTCCAACTCCTGGTTCCACCTCCCTCCGCCCATAAGAACCCGCGCCGGTTCTTGCTTCATTGGCGCCAACGGCTTCTTCTTCACCACCACCCCGAGATTCGGCTTCTCTCGCCATCCTCAACACCTCTTGGCACCTCACTTCCCCGCTTCGCTTCTCGAGAATCAATCCCCTCGTGGGTGTCTTTATGACCCCGATCGCGGTCATTGTGATTTGGCTTCTGGGTTTGCCTGTGCTTGCCTAAATTTATCGTTGTAGGTGGGGTCAGATTCATTGGTGGCCTTGTTGATATTGAAGATCGATTAGCTGTTGAGATTTATGATCCCCATTCGGATTCTTGGGAGTTATGTCCCCCTTGCCTGCCGACTTCAGGTCTGGATATTCAAGCCAATATTTATCCTCTGCTTTGTTCCCGAGTGGGGAGATTCTATGTTTTTAGTATCTATTCCTTTTCTGTTTCGTCTTTTGATTTGAAAAACATGTTTGGAGTGAGGTTCAGACTCTTAGGCCACCTGGGGTTATGTTTTCTTTCTTGATTGCTTCTCAAAATATGCTTGTTTTGGCTGGGATGTGCAACGCGCGCGCATGGCCGTCCTGTAATTTGTGGAAGGTTGATGAGCTTAGTATGGAGTTCAGTGAGATTGCGATTATGCCGCATGAATTTTTGTACAGTTTGGTTGATACTGAGGAGGATGATAAATTCGCAAGCTTGAAATGTGTGGGGCTTGGTAATCTTATTTATGTGTTCAATGAAGAGTATCATAAGAAGTATCCAGCTTGTGTTTGTGAGATTGGGACTGAGTCTGATAAGTGTAGCTGGAGGAGGTTGCCGCAATTGCCATCGCCAGTTAATGAGTTTCATAAAGTTATTAGCTTTTGTTCAACAGTTTAAAGCTTCATAATATTATTCAGCGTGAGTAGGAAGGTAATGCTGCAGAACAAGTTATGTCACACTGATTAATTCCTACATCTTTGTATGAGTATAACTTGAATTCCTTTCTTACTTGTGCATGATTTGTATCATTAGCATCTTAATTGGCACTCTCTCCGTCACTGCAAGTAAATTTGTAATACAATGTATGTATTTTGAATTACTATTCTAGTGTATCTTTTGTATTGTTATCATGAATGAATTAATCCTAAAGATTACATTTCAATGATGAATTTCTAATGAAAAACAAGCATATAGAGCTCATAAGCGCTCGAAAATGTTTATATTTAGTTAGTTGTTCTCTGTATTTGATGTAGAGACAATACCGCTTCAGTTGATCATCAATTAAATGCAAACTATCAATCTAAAGGCTATTCAATTTCCAGATTTAAAGCTGCCCTCAAGACTTAATTGTAATTGTCAGATTTTAAATTTCTATTTTCACTTACTCGAGTACTGATCTTTTTGCAGGTCATCTCCAAATTTACTGTGTACAAGCCTTAGACATATTTGTTGACTTAATTCTTTTACTCTGATTTATAATGACAAACAAATTTACTCTTTGATGTTTTTGGTAAGTTATTGTAGGGGCTTTTTTAGATATTGGATACCTGCTTATGTATTCAATTCTTTTGATTTGTTAACAGATGTGTTTTACCTCCTAATGTCACAGCTAGCTTTAATATCTTAAATATAAATTTATGTGATAAATGCCACTATACCACCTTGGAAACCCTGCTTATTAAAAGTAACACACTTTATAGATAACTCTTGTTGCTATCAGAACTGAGTGGAGCTTTGTCATGTTGAAGTTTTATATTTTGGGTTTATTTTTGTTGGTTTTACAGCCGATGGATTTAGAGCCTTATGAAATGTCAAAGTTCTGATTTTTCACCATAATTTGATCACGCTTTATCTCAAATTTCTCAGCATTTATGTGTTTTGGCAATAGAATCTTTAATGTGGTTGGTTCAACATGTTCTCTATGTTCTTTATGGTCAAATTTGTGTTATTAGCAACAGGCAGAATACAGAAGAAAAGATGTATATACTTGCATCTTCTCACTTGTTGCTGAACCTACTTGTTCTGCAGAAGTTTCATATTTTGACGTGCATTGAATTGCATTTCTCACTTAAATAGTGATGCAGTAATTTCAGTACAGTGAGGCTTATTGCAAATACACTTTTTTGGTCCACTAGGGAATAAACTTAAGTCATGCAAATGACTAGGGAAAACCTTGCAAAAAATTAGAAAGTTTTGTATTTCTGCATTAAACGGAATGTCTTCTCTTGTCCACCTTGATTTCTCAATTTGCGTTGTAGATAAACA
>JAUJEF010000705.1:0-25337 GCA_030444885.1 Citrus sp. QX-2021
TAACATTGTGTGTGTGTGTATTTGTGTGATCAAGACGCATGAAAATTTTGCAATATTCAAAATATTGTGTCTTCGCATATGCATAAATAATTGGGTTAATACCTCATCAAAAATGCGCATAATCTTTTGTTTCGTTTTAAGGAAATCATTTACAATTCTTGACTGAATGACTAAAATATGTTTTGATTTATTATATTTTTCTTTTGGGTGTAATTGTTTTTAATATGTGTTACTGGGGGAATCAAAGATAGAGAAGGAGCGCTACAAGATGGTGATATTTCCAGTTAGGTGAGATTTTTGAATTCACAATTATAGTACTCTTTGATAATTTTCTTAATTGCTTGATTTTGAGTCTCTTATTTATTGACAGAATCCACCTAAAATATAATACTTTTATCCTAAATTTTATTTTGAATTTGATACAATTCTGTACTGGCTTCTACTGACGGGAGTGCCTATTAATTCCAACCATACAAATCTGATTGATATATTTTCTTATTAGTTTTATTAAGATTTACTAAAATAGAATTTTAACTAATTAACCGAGAAACCATTTCTTTTATATATTTCAATAAAATGTTATTTGAAGTTGAAGGCATCAGTAAATTACTTATAATTTATAATAAATCAACCAATTAGTTTGCCAAATTATTTACGACTAGCTTATAACATTCGCATCTATGATATGTAGGCGGATCTAGAAAAATAATTTCTTTAAGGGACTAAATTAGATAATATTAAAATATAAAAACTAAATTTTGAATATATAAAATATTTGTTAATACATTTATAATTAGTACTATACAGCATTTTTATGTTTTAAAATGTTGTGTGATGAACTCATTATCAATATTATTAAATTTATTGTTTCACTAATATAAACAACCAAGCTATCACTTATCACATCAAGGATTCAAAAATGATTAACCGTAGGTTTGTTCTTTTAAAAGCGTTAGTTACTACTTATTATTATATAAACTGGAAGAATTAAGTGTATTTTTAGAATAAAAAATATTTTGAGTGATGGGCTATCATTATTTTTAATTAAAATATAGGTTTATATTTCTTAAAGTCAAAAATTTAAATTTTATGGAGTTTATATTTTATAGTGATTATTTTAATAAATTTAATAGGGGCTAATTAAAAATTAAATATTTTTTTCTTTTATTTTTAAATTTTTTATTTTATTATCGTAACATTAAATTTTGCTTGATTTATATATTTGGTCTAATAATCATCAAGCACAGGATTTCTTCTTTGTTGAGAAGAATATGTGTTAACTTCCCATTATCTGTGATATAATAACCACTGAGAGGAACCTAATCTTCTCCCTTATTCACAATCTTTCTCTTCACTCCACAGGATCAGTTTATAAAATATCCATCTATCTTCATAATCTTTTATGCTTCACCCTCTCTCTTATATCTTTTATTGCCTTCTATCTATGTATTTAAACACGAGCATGCCCTATCAACAGGCTAAAATTTCATGCCACGAGGTTCATAAAAATTTCCTTTTGCAGAATTCAACAAAAGGAAAAAGATTAAAAGAAGAAAATCCTCTTTTGCTGCCGTGCCAGGTTCACATGCTGTATTACTTCTTTCCCTCGTACTCTTTACCCTTCCGCAAACACCAATTTCACATCAAGCGCTGCGCCGAAACCAACACGCAGTCACCAATCTTCTTCACCGAGAATCTCTCTTATACAGCCCTAATCTCGCCATTGAAGCACAAATATTGAATGCGTTATAAAAACGTCAGTGGCTTGTTCCATTCATTTGTCCCAAAAATCATCTCAAAGTACTCATGACACTCGAGCCCATCTTCATCCCTGAATCTCTACTATTCCCTATATTTGACATTAAAGCTTCCCCATCGGTCAGCCACCTGTTCGCAGCTCGCCGTGTTGGACACCGGAAGTAGCTTCATATGGTTAAATGTCAGCCTTGTGAACAATGTCGTGCAACACTTCAACTGGTCCTTCTAAATCACTCATACGCCACTTTGCCTTGCGACTCAAATTACTGCACAAATGATTGCAGTACATTTTTCTGATGAATGCTTGTACAAAATTCGATACACACGGGTCGTGACTCACAAAAGGAACCGTTGGCTGTGATTTGGACTTGGCCTACCAACTTCCAGTACACCACTTGTAGATGGCTCAAAATTTTCATATTGCATTGGTAGATTAAATTATTTTGAGTATGGATATAACATGTTAGTATTAGGTGAAGGAGCAATACCTGAAGATGATTCAACTCAATCAATGTCATGGATGGATCTTATTATGTTACCCTTGAAGGAATTAGCCTTGGGGAGAAAATGCTTGATATTGACCCAAACTTTTTCAAGAAAAACGATGCTGGGTCTGACGACGGAGTTTTTGTCAATTCTGGCATTACACTAGCTTGGCTGGTCCCAAGCGCGTATCAAACACTTCGTAAAGAGATGGAACAACTCCCTGAAGGGAGGGCTGTTGTCGAGATACCCAATGGGGCCGGCGTGGCATCTCTTCTTCTCCGGGGACATCAATCGAGATCTTCAAAGGTTTTCCAGCGACGGCATTTCCTTTTGCTTGTGGGGCTGATTTGGCATTTCCTTTTGCTTCTCCGGGGACAGTTTGCTTATACAGGTTTCTTCCTCAGTTTCTGCTTGGCTGTTGGTCCAAGTGATTTTTACTAGTAAAGTCATAATGATTTGTCTATCATAGGCATTATAGCTCAGCAGAACCAAATAATGTAGCCGTGACCTAGTAAACAAACAATTGTATTTCCCACATAATTGACTCGAGCTTCTTGATGATTGACATATAGAAATGCTTTCAAGACACTAAATTTTGATTAATGACACATGCACATGAGCAAGGTCAAGAGAAGGCACAAATACAGTAAAAACACATAACATAAAATTACAACCTGAGGACTGATTTCCCCTCAACAAAGAAGTAACAGGGTCACGGCAACATAGTTCAAAGAACAACATAGCACATAACCTGGGTTGAGACATCACACTTATTTCAGGAAGAGGTTTTAACAATTGACTTGACATTCAGTTTCTTCAAATCTGTACTCAGATTGTCCGCATCCAACAAACATCACAGGAGCTCCAGACACATAGACCATTGATAATGCTGCTCCAACCTGCAGCATGAACTACTGATTATATGCAAGCGAAAACAACTCACAGATACTCAAAACCAATGAACAAGCCAACAGTTTGGCCTGAGTGTTGGTTTGTGTGTTCTTAATGATACACATGCATGGATGTGAACAGGCAGAGTTAATTGCCTACCTTATCATCAATTGTATGTCGAATTTGTGTGAGCAATATCCCATCAATCAATTGTGGATTAGGAGAAGGCGACAGGTCAGCTAATTTCTGCAAGAAGAAAAATGGATGATCGTGATCATAAAATATTTGGAGATTTTAGAACAATAACGTTAACAGATAGGCACAGTAAAAAGCAACATATAAAATCCTGAATACGAAACCAACCTGATTGAACTTAGACAGTTGATCCAACAGCATCATTCCCCACTAGAAGCCTCTCCAACAAACAGGACAAGGTCTGGATTGTTGAGAGGTAGATAAGCTTTGACAGTGCCCTCATCAGCGGCTCATTATCCTAATAATATTAATATAGATTATATTAACAGAAGAGGAGTAAGAATCGTGCACGCAAACCATAGGTTTCAAATCAATATCAACTTAGATATCATTAAAGCAAATCCCAATAACACCAGTATCAGTGGGTCTTTTTGTTGCTTGCTCACTTTGCTTCTTTTCGTTTCAAACAATCAAAGCTCCATATACCTCGAAAAGTGATAATATTCACAAAATGCTTACAAACAGTATGTAAATATATATGCAATAAAAACAGATAATGTATTCGATGATTACTTGCATCCGACCAGCTGTATCAACAAAAGAACAACATCAGAGCCATTGCGTGTGGCCTCTTGGATAGCTTCCTTTGCAACAATAGCAGGATCTTTTTTAGAAATAGCCCTTTTCAAATATAGGGACCTGGCAAGCACCATTACAAACAAGTGATTATGTATGTTTTCAAGGGTAAACTTCAATTCCAATGACAATCTTCAATTTATCCAGAAGTTTGAAAACTTCAATTTACCCCCATTTTCATTTAGAAGATGATGACAAATGGGGGAATTGCATTGATGACCTTTTTTTTTTTAAATTTCTTCTTAATAGTAAATAGGTATAAATTGATGTTGTCACAGCTTTGAGGAGTAAATTGAAGATTGTCATTCTAAGTATGTGTAGTATATTGAAGTTTACCTATTTTCAAACCAATGAAGAGGCTAATAACCATGAAAAAAGAATAACTGATGTCATAGTCATACCTGGAGCCTGCGTGCATGAGTTCGCAACTGTTAGAGCAGCGCCAGAGCGGAATGTATCACATGCAGCCATCATAACTTACCGACCTTGTGCTGAAGAAGCCAGTAAGCTACCTGCATAGACAAGTTTGAAATTAGCATGCTTGATCAGAACATATGCCTAAATTACCCAAAATCTAACAAGATGATCAACTTAACCTTAGCTAGGTTGGTAGATTTCCCAACTCCATTAACACCATGAAAACAACTACATATGGCTTCCGTTGTTCCTTGGCAGCGTGAACATCTCTTAATATATCAATGGAGCATAGGAGTTAAAATGCGAACAAGAGCCTCTTCCATTGCAGCCTGCAGTGGTAATTTTAGTATGATATTGCTCTTATAAAAAAAAACAAACAAAACAAAAACAAAAGCAAGAAGACAAATCGGAGAAATTCAAATATTAGAGGAAACTAAAAATCAAATACCTGCACAATTGAAGAAATCCTTGTAAATGAGGCCAGCTTTTTGCCTTCAAGACTTGCTGCAACTGATTCACAAAGTTTCTCAGCTATCTCCCTCAGCCTAAAATGTCAGTGCTCAAGTCCATTAACAACTTCTTAAGAATGATCAGAATAGCCAATGAAAGAAAAACTAATAAACATCAGAGGAAAAGGTGAAAGATTCAGATACATACAACATTCTTGGTCATGAGCCTATCCTTGAGGAGCTTTCAGGCGGGTTCCAGGTCTGCCTTATCCAAGTTTGCCTTTCCAGCAATACTGAGTTAAAAATAAAGACAATTTAATCAATAGAACATATTTTTAACAAACAGATTTATTAAGAGATTAATCAACCAAATTGAGTCGTCAAGGAAAAATACCTCTGGAACATAGATGAAAACCAGCCCGTCTTCTTAGCATCAGGCTTGTTGTGCTTACCCACTTCTTCATCTTCTTGGATTCCACTATCACTGCTGAAAACCTCTTCCTTGTCCATCATACTTTCACCATGATCTGCTGCCTCAACCTCGATATTACTGCCATTTCCACCTGCAGGATCAAGAAGTCAATTTGGACTCTGGAGCGAATCGTCCCAAACTCTGTTCTTCTTTGTTATCTTTTTCTTTGGGTCGGTTTTGAACCCTCGCTAACAATGGTATCAGTTTTCTTACCACCTTTATTTCTTAACTTCTGTAACTTACTTACATCAAAAGCCCCAATATTAGAACTAGTATTTTCTTTACCGTTAGCACACCTGTTACCCTAGATTCTTCAATCTCAACATTGCCGACATTGGGTGTCCATTCTCCGATTCTGACCTCTCATATTATCACTATCCCGTCATCATTTGCCAACCCACCTCCACTCCTCTTACTTCCCCTTTCAAATCCACCTTTTTGCAGCTGTCCTCCCTGCTTCTTAAGGTTATTCATAGGCTTAGTAACTTGCTTTGATTTCTTTAACTCCTCCGCCCTAGCTTCTGCACCTCCTTCCTAAGTTGTCTAAACATTTCATCAAAATCTGAATAGTCAGTTCGTTTTGGATCATAAATCTCTGAAAAGGATTGCTTCATCATGGCCAGCAGATCATCCACATAGAGCAGATGGAGTATACGCTGATACGGCGACAACAAACACCAGGCCGAGCTCATTATGAAAGGTCCATTTGAGAGTGTATGCTGCACCTGCAGAATCGTAATTGAGCGATGCTAAACCAGATCGTTCCTCCAAAAGACATGACCGAATCAACGTGTCAATCGGCGATCCTTTCAGAGCATTGCCTGCGCTCCTTACATGTCCAGAGGATTAACCCTCCTCTAGTAAAGATCAGTAACTGCTCTAACATTATGGAGTTTCACAAAATACCTGCAAAGAAGAAGGTGGGAAAAAACAAAAAAGAAAAGAAAAGGACATCAAATTTAACACCACAGCCATAATCAATTGCAGCAAAAAATATAAAATTTCACACCAAAGCACAACCAGATGCCGCAACAACCAAAGCTTCAATACCTAATCAGATACAGCAAAAATATGAAACCTAAACAACAAATAACCAATCAGATGCAGCAAAAATCAGGCTCTAACACCAAAACTACCATTTGACAGGTCTAAGTTGAAGAAACTTACAAATTTCTACGATTTCAATATTGAATTGAAATATATATATATATCTACAAACTGAAATTTTAAAAGTTCGCCTATAAAAAACCAAAAATAAAATAAAATCCCAGCACAGTCGATCAACAAATCAGATTCGACAATTTTTTTGATTCGATTCTAACGATCGTTCCCCGATTAAACATTTAATTACCTGTCTCTAACCAAAGCAATCAAAACAAAATCTAGAAATTAAAGATCATTAGATTTACATACCTTTTCGAGAATTAAAAGACAAAAGGACATTAAAATGAATAAGGAGTTTGGATTCGTCAGAATCGAGGAGTCAGTTAATTACCTGTCTGCTTTATTCTACCAAAAAATGAAAAATTAAAAAAAACAATTCAAAGGAGAAATTGAAGAGTCAGTGAGAGAAATTAAAAGGGAAAGTTGAAAATAGTGTGCAATTTATAATATTAGGACTTTCATTTTTTTTTTTTTGGACGGTGAATAGAAACTAGTAAGCGCACGCCGCCATCAGGCAGCTATGCTTCCGACAACATTCCTTTGCAAATTGATATTTATATATTTTGGAGAAAAAGGACATCTATATTCTCAAAAATATGAAAAAATAATTATATATGTTATTAAATTTTTAAAAAATAGTTAATAGAATTTTTTAATCATAATAATAGTTAAAAATTAACTTTAAATTTTTAACCAATAAAAACTTAATATAAATAATATAATCTATATAGTGGACTAATAATATTAAATTATTTTTAACATTTAAAAATAATATTAAAATTTAAAGCTATTACATTTATTTAAATAATATACTCGTATTTATTATACAGATTTTAAATAAATCTTTAGGTTAAATAAATTCTAAAATTAATAAAACATCTCCTTATTAACAATATTAAAATTATTTTTACATAATATTCAAAATAATTTTTATTTTTATTTATTTTAAAATTATGTTTGATTTATTATTAAATATTACTTTAATATAATAAAATAGGTCTAATAGATTGTAAAATATTAAAATATTTTTAAATATTAAAATTATTTTAAATATATATATTATTACATTTATGTTAATATCATTTTCTATTTAATATAAAATTTTGGAGGCCAACTTTTAGGTTTATAGAGTCAAGGGACATTATAGTCAATAAAGTCTTGGGTTCCTTTATTGAAAGCTTAGGATGCATTTGGTAATTTTCATATCGTGCTTTTGATTTTGTTTTATAGAACAAGAATGATTAGGTTTTGATAAAAATAAAAATATATTTCACAGTTTATTTTTAAATTGATGTCTAAAAATGAGAATTGTAAAAATACGTTTCGTAGCTTATCTAGAAAAATATAAATAATAAAAGTTTATTTGATACTTATTTTAAAATATATATATATATATATATATATATATATAAACAATTACATTATAAAATTATATGTACCTAATTTTAATAAATTTTTTAAATTAAAATTTAGTCAAATTTTAGAAAAATATCATCTATTTATTTTGTAAATTTCTAAGTTTTTAAAGAAATTAATTTTATATTTAATGATTTATGATAATTTTAAAACTTATTTATTGATTGTACATTTATTTATATTAATTATGTTAAATTTATTTTTTATTAATAATACAGTTATACATATGAAATAGTGTCTAACCCATAACTTTAAACGCATGCATAGTATTTTTTTACTACAAATTTATTATATTATAATAAATTATTAATCTAACAAACACATGCAACCTATTAAATTTTAGTTGTAATTATTGCATTATAGGTGTGGGACTTATAATGACAGAAAACAAAATGATAGAGAACACCAATTTGCTATTCATCGTTTATCAAGAAAAAGTAAAAAAAACAAAAACTTTTTAATTTTTGTATTTTATGTTTCTAGTTAAAAAATGCACCCACCAAACAAATTTTACACTTTTATATTTTCATAAAACAAAAAATGATACTAAACACACCCTTAAGGTCTTTTTGACCATTCTCTGAACCTTAGAGATGTAAGTGTCTTTTTCCCTATAATTTATATAAGAAAATTCCAATACCTAATTTTTTTTTCTATTGTCTATTATGATCAAAATTTTATGATTTATTTTGCATTTTATTATTTGTTTCCGTTAAGTTTTTTTTTGGAATAGTAAATACTAAATAATAACTAAATTAATAAGTGGTACCTGTTGATTATATATATAATAGGATTAAAAACCTATATTTTGTCTGTTATTTATCATATTTAAAAAAAACCTATATTGTTTCTTAAAAAGTAATAACAAAATCAATCCCAATTCGGCAGCTTGGGTGGTTGTTGACTCATAACGCACCTAGCCTTTTTTTTCAATCTGGGTTTTCATTATATTAAATTATCTGATGGAAGTCCTAATATATTTTTGGGCATGCACTTGTCTTGTCATAGATCACGACTATAATTTATCAAAACGGTATGTTCTGATTTTTCTCAATTTTTAAAATAATATATTGTATTATTTTTCAATCCATATACAGTGTCATCTCATTTTAAATAAATTTTTAGAACGGTATTACTCTTTATCATTTTTAAAACTAAAGCCTTGAAAAGAAAATGCTACCATCGGAGGTAGCCCTTGTCTCAAACTTAAAAAGATCCCGTTTAGAATTGGAGTTAAAACTCAATAAATTACTTATTTTATAATTTGTGACAAAAATAGTATTTGATAAATTTTGTAAAAATTACTTATTTTCATAATTTTCTCTATTTTGACAATAACTTTTAAAAACAAGTAGATAGTCGTTTTTCATAAGCGACTTATAAAATAATTTGTCATACTTTTTTAAAGTTCATATTATAATCTTAATATTTAAAAAAATAATTATGTCTTGTTTTCCCATACACTATAATATACTTATGTCTTATTTTCTAATACACCATAATATTAGACCATTAGATATTATATTACCACCACAATCAAATTACTGCGACAACTACTATATATTCTCTCTAGTATCAAAGTTTTGATTTAGTAAGTTCATATTTTTTTATATCTTACTTTTATTTTCTATTATAAGATAAAAATAGGTTTGTATATAATTATGTAAATTTTTTTGAACTTTTAACAATTTCACATGAAAATTAACCATAACTTATGAAATTAATGTCATAACCATGGTTTTTAATATCCAATATATTTTTTTTTCTATAGTTATGGTGTTTATTGCATCAAGTTTAATATCATATTACTTTTTTATTTTATACGAAAGTATGTACAAGTATGGATTTTTATCATATTATATATAATAAATTTATTGAGTTCTTTTTCACTTTATATATTTTACGTGTTTTAAAAGAAAATACATGTTTAAATATCATTAAATATCTCAACAAAAATAAAAGGTAATTTAAACTTCGTCTATTTTGTCTTATATAATAGAATAATATATTTGTAATAATAAATTTAGCAATATATAAAGCTAACTTTTGAACGTCAATAATGATCGACAATGCGCAGATTATCGAGCAACGCAATCCGCTTTTTGAATCAATTGCTTATGCATTCACGCGATAAAAGTAGCTTATTTAATTATGCCCACGATTAGGAGTAATGAAAAATGCAGGCGGCGACCCCGACGTTAGCTATTTAAGCGGCCATGAGGAAATTGGTGGGCGTAGACATGAAACAATGTCCAAAGCTTGGCAAAACTTTTTAAATTTATGAATAAAAAATAAATTTAATTTAAATAAAAAAGAAAAAATCAAAATATTATATTAGTTTAATTTTTATATTAATATTTGTTATTTTATTAGGTTGTAGTACTAATATTTTGTGTATTGAACTATTATTATATATATATTAGATGATTATCTTTAATTTAAATTTTTTCTTAATTTAAAAAAATATTTTTATAATTAATTTCTTTGGCCCGAGCCCGACCTCCGATTTTGAACGAGAACTTTTGAAGAAGTAGAACTTTATTGGATGATGTGTGCTTGGTAGAGCTTTGGCTGAAACTAGCCGTGCCTTGCATTTCTTAATCACTGTCCTGATCTAAACTAGGCAAATCTTAAGGTCAAGGTCAACTTATTTAATTAATTAAACCTGTTTAATTAATTAATCTTCGTTTATTCACAAGACTGGAATGATATATTGCAATTTTTGTCCCAAATAAATAAAATTCTTTTTCATGCTTGTATTTTATCATTCACAATTTTCTAACTATTAGTTTTAGGCTGCAATTTTCCTCTTCATCCACTAAATTTTACAATTTCAATCCACCATCTTGACTTAATAATTCTCAGTTCTTTGTTCAATAAATATATATTACATGGTTATAAAATGAAAATATTGGAGGAAACTAAATATTTTCCTTTGTTTTTGAATTCAATATTCAATAACACTTGGTTTACGAACAAAGTGTTTCAATGTAAAACTAGTTCTTTCGTAAAGATGGTATGTAAAAACTAGTTCTTCTGAAAAGATTTGTCAAGAAGATTCGATTTTGCTTTGGTAAGAAATGGTTTACACAAAAAAAGCAAGGCTGCCATGTTGTCATAATTTTTCAAATCTCTTAATATTTTAAAATACAGCCAAATCCTGTGGTTGTTTTGATGTTGGAAATATAAATACCTTTAATTATTTAATTAATTTAATAATTTTTTTAGTTATAATTAATTGAAAAATTAAACACAAAATTATTTGAAAAAGTAAAGGAATTGTCATAATTTTCTAATTAGTTCTGAAAAATTTTCTAAAATTAATTGAAAAATTGAATACAAAATAAATATACATATACTATTTTTTGGAAAATAATAAGATGAGGAGTATTTGAAACAATAAAAATAATGTATGTGTGTGCACGTGCGCGCATTTTATTTTTACTAAATTCTAAAAAATCAAATTAATTAAAAATTATGACAATTCCATTGTCTTTTTGGATAACTCTAAATTTAATTTTCAATTAATTATGATTAAAAATCTTCAATTAATTAAATAATTAAAGTGTATTTATATATTCTTAATATCTAACAACCATGGAAGACATGAATGTGTTTCAAAACATCAAGGGAGTAAGATTAACTGGATAACATGGAGGTTTTACTATTTTCTCCCGTGCCATTTGTCCTTTTTTTCTTATTTTTAGTTAGGGGAATTTTATTATGTAATAATATTTTGAGTTTACCTATTTTAGTATACAAGATCAAAACACTAGTTTTATTATCTTTTTTTTTTTTTTAAACGTTTTATTATCTAAACTTTCATTAATAAAATTTAAAACTTTTCAAAAACTAATTTATCTCTATCTAAAAAAGAGTAAAAACAGTTATGGTTGGTCAATAACTATATATCTATATATGGGTATTTTCAAATTAATAAAATTATATTAGTGCATTTATGATATTACATAGCCTTTTAGGAGTAAAGACAAAATAGCTTCTTTTTTTTTTTTTAAGAGAAAATAAACCTTTCATTGCTGATTAAACAACACTGTCAAATACATTATGCACTTCTACTGGTAGAATATCTAACCAGACAGCAGTTGTATCTTTCCTTAGAGCATGTTTAGCTAAGGAATGGGCATGTGCATTACAAAACCTTGGTACAAAATTAAAAATGATCCTTTGGAACTCTCGTTTCTGGGTTTGGATTTCTGAAATGATCCAGAAAATCTCAGACATGCTGCCCTTTGTGTTGTTGACTAGCTCAGCCACATCTTTGCAATTAGTCTCTACAATTAAGCTTGCTGCAGCTGCATCTTTTGCAATCTGGAGACCCCATTGGATAGCTTCAGCTTCTGCAAAACTGACATCCTTCCTGAGAGAGGCTTGTTTGATGCCTGCTGCTACTACTCTGCCATTTGAGTCACGCAAGACTGCTCCCAGACCAACCTTCTGATCCTTGCTGTTTGTTGCTGCATCTACATTAAGCTTAAGCACATTTTTTGGGGGAGGTGACCATCTCTGCTGGCTTTCCTCTCTGACATTGCTAATGTGGAATGTTCCTGTTTTTCTCACTCTTTGGTAAGCTTCTAACACTGATTCTGCCTTTGCTGCTGACATCATTGGCTCTATCTTCTTTCTTTCAAATATCAACTTATTCCTAACATACCAGATAGCCCAACAATACATAATCATAAGCTCAGCTTCATTTCTCCTGGAGTTGCTGCAAAGATGCTGAACATAGCTGAAAATGTCTTGACCTGGAGCATTCTGATGCTCGAAAGTGAATGGAGCTAAGTTCCAGGTCTTCCTTGCTGCTTTACATTCAAACAAGGCATGACTTATAGTTTCCACACTCTTCTGGCATCTTGGACAGGTAGGCTCTGACAAAATAGCTTCTAAAGAGCCCAAAATCTCTTTTCAGAATTAATGAAACACGACGAAAAAACTTTGATAAGGGCTTTTAGAAAAAAAAAAAATCACTAATGGCATTTCCAAAAGCCACACCAAGCACACACGAATTCAAATTAATTACAATAATCAAACACCAACATTTCCAAGCCAAAACAGCAATGGAAGCTGAGCAATGGCAACCAAAAGCAAGAGATAATGCCTCTTGCTTGAATGCTTCTCACAAATTCTCACCTCAGCAACTAAAATCCTCTTCAGGATTTTCACAAACATCGTTCCCATGCAAAAGCTTTCCCACACACTAACGACATAATAACAATAGCCGCAAGTAATAACTTTAGCCACTAGGGCAATTGAAACCGCGACAAAGGTGTATCCGCTGTAGGCAACGACGTCGAGTAACGGTATCTCTCCATCGCCTAACATGTGCAACGTCGCCTCCATGAGTAGGACTTGGAATAACCAGCAAAGTAATCCGTTTGTAAATTGTACACCCAAAGCCTCAGGGCTAAATCTGAAAGAGGTAACATAGACGTTCAAGAATATTCAAATTTAGGTGAATTTATTCTGTAACTTTTAGTTAGCTGCTTTGAACCGTTTGACAAAATTTTTACACCAAGTATGCATATATGAGTCCTCTAGGGCAGGGTTCCATATTTTATAATACGGATTTAAGGTTAATTAAAATTTACATTAGTGTCTAATAGCAATAACATATTAAACTACAGTTATATGGTATTCATTGGCCTCAATATTGTATTTTAGAACGTGTAAAAGTCTGTGATATTCTGTTTAGTCTAGCAATACATAGAATGTCGAAAAATAAAATACATGTATATATATAAGAACTTACTTTCCATTTATACCGAGGAAGAAACCAGCGAGAACAACAAAAGTTCCGAATGCCATCAATGGAATGTACAGATCAGGAGCATTTATATCATCAATTGGCGGTTTGTAACAAAACTTCCATTTAACTGTCTCAGTTGCTCTCATCCAATGCCCCTCCAAAAGTTTCAAAGAATCAATCAGTGCAGATGATAGCTAAGTCCATAGAAATAGTAGAATGATCAATTAGAAATTGGTAATCACCTACCCTGTGTCAAAATGGAAACAGAATCACTTTCAGCTTATTTTGCACATACTGATCGTTCACTTGAAAATAATATCGTGGGTTGGAGAAATATCTGCCAATCTGTAGAACCTTTTCAAAGCCATTAGAACATTCTTGGAAGTTGGAAAAAGCACCTAATTCATTAGAAGCTGAAACTTATATGTGCAATTGTGACATACGTTGCTATATATGCACGAAAGCTGAGCCTGATCCCAGGAGCTTGTCGCCATAAGCACTTAATTCACTTTTGATAACATCCGATCCAGCTCCGTAAAGTGCTTCACCGAATTGTTTTTATATTGTTCGGTTGATGTTTGCTGGAAAATTTGTGCATGGGTTCCTCCACTCTGATACATTGCTGAAAGTAAATTATTATCACAAGGGTCGGCGCAAGAGTCCTTCTTTATACAGAATATATGAAACAGAGCTTCAAATATGAAAGGTTTATATAAGCAAAGTTAAAGGTTTAACACTAGAATGTGGATGCTGAATTCTTTTTACTTTGGAAGTGTTGATACATTAATTCAAAATCAAAATCGTTTAAAATGTGAAAGATGGGCCTGGGTTCGCTTTCATGGTCAATCCATGAAATTTGCTTATAGGGCAGGACCATATTAGCCCAACAGATCAATCGTTGTTTCAACATAAGCATACAATTTGGATTTCGGTATTTTCTAAAAAATTTGGTGAGAGAATATGTCTCTGCAACGGCCAATGAAACGCATTACAATGGGAGTAGGGAACTTCGACCCCACCAAATATTTTAGGCTCCGAGTTAAGATTCGTTAAATATAACTTTCGAACGTCAGACTGTGCAATGATGATCTAGTAATGTAACTTATCACCATTGCTGTGTATGGCATAAACGTAACTTAAGCCAGGTTCCATATTTTATTATCAAACAGTTTTAACATTGTCACATGTACTGCCAAGTACACTATTTTTTTTAACAAAAGCAAAATGTAGAAAACAGAAGGCATGGCACCGAACAGAAAAATTAAAAAGACCCATGTAAGCCAGATTCAATGTTTTAATTAATTGCTTGCCACAATGCCGAAAAAAACACCTCCGTGGGTGGGATCTGTTTACAAAGTGATAGCAACAAATTCTAGCCAGTGAAAGAAACGTCAATCAAGTCTGTCTCAAAACCCTAACTACAGTGGCCAAAAGTCATTGTTCAAACACATCCGGCACAGCCCTAGCATTGGAATTTTCCTGAGAGGTCTATTCAATCAAATACAGTATTGCAGTACCACTTTTGTTTGTTTAAAAAGCTGTCAAATCCCATTTAATTGTTAGGTTATCTTCGATTAATTGTTGCCCGTTCAAAGATCTCAGTTGACCGAACCTCCAAGAGAGCATGATTAAATAAAGGCAACAGTTACGCACGTAAAATAAAAAATAATAAAAAATATATTATAATTATAATTATAATTATGAATTCGTGCTTTATGTTTCAATATAATCAAACTCTTAATTAAAGTATTAAAATAAATTACATTTACTAAATATACAAACAAACATTGCCATGCATACATGTGTTTTCGGTATCAGTGCTCCCACCTCAATTTATATTTAAAAAAATTGTAATTTTCATAATTTTTATGCTGATCCCATATTTTACATCTCCCTCAACTGTGAAATTAAAATTAAATAAAGAATTTGATGATATACAATGTTCTTTAGCTATAATTTAAATTAAACACACATACGCCATATATACATTTAATCCAAATTTTATGGACGTTTGCATTGAAAATATGACATAGTAATACAAATATTTCAAATATACCCATACTAGCCGAAAAGAAAGGCAAAAAAGAGACAGAAAGAAAATTATATAATTTTTCTTGAGACACGAGCACATATTATAAATTCCTATCATTGAAGAGAATTAATAATGACAAGCTAACTGCCCACCTGCTTATATTGACAAAAATGCAAGCATTTTCTTCATTCTTTCGATCCTAACTTTATTTGTTTTTCTGGCAGCTTCATGAATGACCAGAAAGAGAGAAATACAAATAAACAAATAAAATAAAGGCTATGATTATCTTGAAATTCATAAACAGTGGAACATAAATTTTAATTACATATATAAAGTGATAAATAATAAAAAATTTATTATTTATTATTTTATGTATATAATTAAAATTTGTGTTCTACATAAATAAATATAACATAATTAAATCTTAAAATAAAAATTAATAGACAACCTTAATCCTGAAGAATCTTATGAATAAAAGTTAGGCAAAATAAAAAATGTACGCTCAAAGTCAGCTGCGGCGGTGCCGTAGCCGTTAGGATAATTTATATGCATGCTTTTCTGTAATTTTCATATTAATATCTCATAACCAAACCAATCATACGTGCGTACATTAAGTTAATTAATAGTAATATACTAAATTTTCTACTCACAATACTTTGTTTGTTTTATTCTAACAACTGCGATGATACGGACTGGATTTTGCAGTCAAATCACACGAGACAAATAATATAACATCAGTCGGGCTCAAGCTTTTAAATTAATGAAATTATTGATTAACGGAGGATATCTTTAATTAATTCTGTTTCAAAATATGCAGTGCAATTTTCTTTTTAAGTAAATGTTATATAAATTCTGAAAAGTGATCCCTTTGCGATCTTCAAGTAAATGGGGGTAACTTGAACCTCAAACTTGTTATAACTTAGAATATTTCTTCTATCATCATCACGTTTATGAGAAGGAAGCAAATTGATTGATTAAGCGGAAATCTTCAACAATATTATTCTAGCTAGCATGAATACCAATAATCGATCTTATGAAATTGGATGATAATATATATATATATATAGGATATGGATACTGATCTTTGACCAACCCATATATGGTAGTAGCTATAAATAAGGATGGCAGCATGCATGAAAATGTGAAATATTTAATGCTCCTTACGGCGGTTGGAATTAGCCTTCAGAGTTCACACAAGGAGGAGAAGCTTCCATCATGAGCTGCATTAGCATTAACATTACTACTGTTACTATCTGATTTAATTTATTTTTTTTTTCTTTTAAAGACAAAAATTAACAAAAAGTACTTGTTATCTTTTATATCTATAATTGTCACGTACTACTATTTTAATAAAATCCTTTAAAAATGATATAAGACACTTGCAGCCGATCAAATCTTCTATAGAACTGAAGAAAGACTTAATTTCGATTCGATATTTTATTTATTCTTTATATAGTTAGCGGATAGGAGTTGATCTAATCTAAATTGTACGCTTGCATGGGGATGCACATGGGGTTTCGTTTGTGCATGGAAAGAATTAGTGGAAAAATTTGGCGAAGAAAATCTCGGAAATCATGGGGACATGAGATCTAATCTAATTACAATAAATAATGAAGACCGAAATACTTTACAAATGCAAGCAACAATAGCATAATTAGGTTTTGACTGGTAGAGTTGCTGTTGAATTTTGAAGAAATTATTAACTCCCATCTTGTTGTCAGTGCATGTGGGGTTCCAGAAAATTGGACATCAAGTAGTGTTTTGAGTGTAATTCAATGAAGCTTGTGGTCATGTATTCGCTCATTAATGGGGTCTCTTTTTATAAGAGTGGAAGGCAAGTTTTTATGATTATATTTAGGATATAAAATATTAACTTTCTAACCTTTTAGATTTATTTACATTAGTTTTTAAGAAAAAAAAAAAAACAACAACATTTGAAGGGATAATGGAAAATTACAACTTTTGAACTGATAGTGGCCAGCACACCATTTTAAGAAAACGATTCTTACAAAGATATGATTACATACGCCTAACTGTGTGATTAATGAAATGATAGGAAATTAGGAATCATGCCCGCATGCATTCCCCACAAAATTGGCAATTCACTTTTTTGAACAACTTTTTTCCTCCCATTTTCTCAAGGCAGATCGTAATTAAGGATTTAATTAACCACGAGATTTTTGGGCATTAATTGTCTTGAATCAAGAACGTAATTTTCTCATTATTCCAATTCACTAACAAAATATTAATGGTGCATTTACTAAACTGGAATCAGAATGGGATGGAATGAGAATGAGCTAAAATATGAATCGATAATATAAATTAGAATAAGTTGTTTTACTTAAACTCTAAAAATCAGAGTTGTAATGAGAGGGATTGTCTTAATGGTTTACTTCGTCTTAGAAACATAATTAAAATGAATTACATTGTATCAAATTACAAAAAAGTACTTAATGAACTATTGTCATAATTATTATTTTGTATTTTAATTATTTTGATTATTTGTTCAAAAATTATTATTATTATTAATTATTGTTAATAATAAATTAATATATTAATTAATTGTAAAAAATTTTATTGTTAATAATAATCATCATCATCATCATCACCACCACCATCATCAAAAAGTCAAAATATATTAATAATTAAAATAATTATATTAATTAACTATAATAATATATTAATTAATTATAATAAATTTTTAACTAATAACAAAATGGACATTTTCTTTTTTTTTTTTTTTTGGGGGAGGGCAAAATAATAGTCATGAAAAGAAGCAAAAATGGTCAATCTCAAATTCTCAGAGTTCTGAAAATTTAGGTGGGCCTCATGATTTTGATTTCGTTCCCTCATCAGTTTTGTGAAATAAGCGTTATGATAATTACGATTTTGGATTTGATTTTTCAATCTCGAGGAAGTAAAGCGTCAGCCCAAATAAAAGATGGTAGTTAATATTTGAGAGCCCAACGTTGGAAGATGATAACCTAACGACTTGATTAGTTAAGAGGTGACAATGTTTAATCAAGATTAATTTATTAATTATTAGTTAAAAGATTATGATAACGACATAGCGATTATGCTGATTATAACGATGTTATAATTCCTCATAAACTATTATAAAACTAGTTGCTAATAGGCAAGTCTAGAAGGGGATTTGGTATAAAGTAGTTTTAACCACTTCACTAGACAATTTTATTGTGACATATAAGACGTAACAATGTTCCTGAAGGGTCGATCAACTCCTTAGCTCCTCCTAATTTTGATATATGATAAATTAATCAAGCTTTTGGTAGATAAATAGAACAAGTAGATCATCTTCCTCGTTATAGATATAAAATATAAATGATCAATTTTTTTCCTTAAATATATCATAAAGTCAAGATCAAGTCCACCAATGTTATAAATTCTTCAAAATAGGAGAGTAGACATCGATAAGGGGAGGATCGCTGATTACCACCAGCGGTCTTGATCGTGTTATGAAACGTAATTAATTAATTCTTTGATTGGTTGTTAATAAATAAAAAAATAAAGAAAAGAAGTTAAATCTTATCAATACAGCTCTGTTTAAAAGATCACATGTGAAGATTTTTAAAAGATCGGTATAGTGAGATCGGGAAAATTAATAATAATAAACTTGTGCCAAAAACTTTTTAAAGGTTAATTAGATTAAAAATTTCAGCCATTAACACAATTGTTGTTACTCATCTTAAATTTGTGCATTTTTAAGGAAAATCTTATTATTATTACTGCTACTACTGCTGCTGCTGCTACTGTTGTTGTTGTTTTTATTATTAGACATGAGTTTTCTGCATGTAATTTTTTTTTTTTTTTTTGGTTTGGGGGAGCCAAGGGAGGAAAAATGAAAAAGAAGTGATGAGGACATATTGTTGGTATATGAACATCTTGTGGTGAGAGCTTTACCAGGCCACCTCCACTTTTATTGTTATTTCGTCCCATGCGATATTTAAAGAATCAAATTAAGTTACAGGACAATTGCGGATCGAAAGAGTCACAAGACTCACGGCCCCACATCCATTAAATCTTTTAAAAATCAGTTGCTTTCTTGCTTCCTTCATATAAACTGGGGACCACATCCATGAACTTATCTCAGAGAATTGAAGCAAACATTAATGTTTTTAATTTAAAAAAAAAAAGGCCACCTATATAGCCTAGCATTAGCTAGCTACTTAGCAACAAGCTTATTGCCCAAAGAGTCTAATTAATTATTAGAAGGTTATAAATTGACTTTGGAATGTTGTTTATTCTACTCTCGATCCTTAGGATGATTTTAAGTCAATCAAAAGCCAACTTTGAATAACAGTTAATTGAATTCTTTAGATATGTAGAATACGACTAAAAATCATTTTTCAAAAAGCAAAATGCTTTCTTTATTAAAAAGTTCGTGTACTTTTCCTAAATGTTTTTATATGATCACTTCTATTGAAAGCGCTTTTATACTACACGTCTACGCCCATATTGCTGAATCCGAAAATTAACGACATCGTTAAGTGAAAAATTGATATGGGATAACCTTCAAATTTAAGTTTTTTTCGTGTGATCGATTTTTTTATCAACAGCATATTATGGTACCATTACCATACGATGATACTCAGATAACGAATTCAACACAAATATTTAAATAAACCCCTCTTGATGATCGATCGACACTTAGGAGTTGAGTACATCGTGATTATTGGTCAAGGATTTGTACAAACCCACTCTTGATCAGACACACGTAAGTAAATTATTTAGACTATATATATATATATATCAAGAGTTGATACAATTGGTCAAGAATCTATCAAATACCTGTAATTTGGTATTAGCACGAATCACTCCGTTAACTAATTTCTCGTCTCTAATGTATTTACTCTTTACTAATTAATTGATGAACGTCGATAATAAAACTACCATAATACTTTCTCAGCAAGTATTAATAAATATATTATATTAGCCGGCCAGCTTAGTAATTGCACAACAGCAAAGACACGAGAGACGAGAAAGCTGGCCTTGTGGATGGATGCATTAAATTGTGGGTAGCTTCTGGGTTTTGACCAATAAGTTTCGGATCAAGATTTCAATTTGCCTTGTAGGATCAAGCGTACAAAGAGAGAGAGAATAAGGTCCACAAAACTAGCTGCTAGGTGGTGCAGCTCAACTTGTGCATGTCATGGAAATTGCAGCAACAACATTTTAGACTTTTCAAAGCCATAGAACAAATTAACGAATAATTATTTGGCACCAATATATACATACAAGACAAACCTCTCACTCTCACCCTCACTCTCAACAATACCCTCTTCATAATTTTCATGACTGCCATGAGAGAAACCCTTAGCCTTGGCTTCTCATTTTCTCTTGCCATATTTCTCTTCTCTTCAAGCACTGCCATTATTAATGTTGCAGCTTTGACCAAACAACAAAGCTGGATCAGATCTCAGCTCTTCCCAGGGCAGCCACCAGTCACATTCTCCGCAATTCTCAGGCTATATAATGATGAATGAGAATCATGGCTGAAACTCTGTTTTACTGGCTCACCGAAGCTGCTTCATCTGCTTTTGAAAAAACCTCTTGTTCTATGGCTCAATGCAGTCAGTTAAATTTTATTTTGAAAGGTTATGATGAAATAATTGTTCTATGCACCTTCTTATTGCTTCGCAACATGTAATGTTACATTCATTATCGAATAACAATTCTCATGGGGAAAAAAACTTGAAAAATTATAGTTTTAACCATTTAACAATATTAAATGACTTGTACTTAGTTGTAGTTTATTGTCTTTAGCCATAATGTGTGATTGAGAATTTGGTCTTAAGGCTAAAGTTGATGAGCCATAAAAAAGAAGGAAATGGAAAATCTCTCCCTGCCTTCTCTTTATGAATGAATTAAACGTGCATGCCCTTGGCTTCCTCTTCCCAGTTGTGTCGCATGACTCTGCAGGCGCACCTTGAGAGGCACATATTTCACCCATCTCACGTTAGTTTGAAACCCCACATTCACGCTAAAATGCGCCACAATGTCATCTTCATAGCTATCTAATTGTTTCTTATTCCTTCCGTAACTGACGTTTATGCTTTTCTTTCTGAATTTTTTTGTCATTAATTGCCTTCTGTTTTTCACTTAACTAATTTCTTTTCTAAAAGCTATTATTTCTTTAAAAAACAAAAAAAAAAAAATACTGTTTTCAGCAGAGGGACCGCTCTATTATCATTAACATGAATGTGACACATTTGATGTATGCAATAAGGAATTAAAATCAATAAAATGCCAACAACAAAACAAAGTGAGCCAACTTTTTTCTTGTTCAAAAGATAGTTCTTTACTTTGGTGGCCAGTATGATGATCTTTGCTTCTTTGAGTTGACTTGGGAATAATTAATAGTCACCAAAACGATAACTTTTTACTGGCCTCTGAAGCGCTTCTGGCTTTGAAGCACGCGTATTCAGGAAAAAATGATCGATGCTGTTAACGATGAGATCAAGATTACTGAAATGTAATTAGATTTTAAAAAAATCATTGATGGTCGAAACTAAGCACTGACTTGGACAGCAACACTAATAATAGCACATGAATTGTATTCTCTAAACCTGACTGCGCTTTCTACAAGATGGATCGATGTTGAGCGTCGTGATGCTAGTTCTGCCCGAGTCTTTAATCTATTGTGCAGCACCAGCCAAATAAAAATGTTAATACTTTGCGGGCCCTTCCATGACCAAGCTATCCTCCAGTAAGTGTCCCTTTCCCTACACACAAGAGTGATCCAACAATTCATATGCTGATTTAACCGTAAAGTTTCCTTGTGGTGAAGCTGCCCAGTAAACTTGATCAACACCATTGCAAGCTGACGGGGGGTGGATTGAAGCAATTGTCATCACTGCATGATGGGGTAAGATGTGACTAAACTTTGGCCAATTCCAGGAACCATCTGTAGAAACAAAGTCATCAACAAACAGTTCACAAAGTTCAGGAGGTATCGGTTGTAAGGCTAAATCCGCAAGAGTAAGAGGTGCCGTTGCCCAACAGTCCCACCAAAATTTGACTTTCCACCCATTACCAACAATCCAGCGAATCCCGTGCTTAGCATAATCCCAAACTCGACCAACTGATTTCCATAAATGGGAGCCGTACCGAGTAGGTAGAGTATGAGGGATTTCCGATGGAGGAACTCCATATTTTGTGGATAGCACCTGGACACACAGTTTGTTAGGCTCAGTGATTAAATGCCAAGCAACCTTCAAAAGCAGCGCTTCATTCATGATATCCAACCTTTTGAACCCGAGACCGCCTGCCATTTTTGGTTGGCAAATGTTATGCCAACTAACTAGGCTCATTTTTCGTAATTCATCATTTCCACTCCACAAAAATCGTCTACAAATTTGATCATTAGTCTTAATACTACCCGGTAAATTGGTAGTCTGCATAGCATAAATAGGGACTGCTTGAAGGACAGATTGTGTAAGAGTGATACGCCCTGCAAGAGAAAGCTGAGAGGCTGCCCAACCCGAAAGCTTTTGGTCCGTCTTATCTAAAATCCCTTGATATGTTTGCTGCGAGACACGACTGTGCAACAAAGGCATGCCCAAATACTTACCCAAGTCCTTCGTTACTGTATACCCCAAATCTCGCCCTATTCTCGTGGCAACAACATCTGGGACATTTTTAGAGAAATAAACATGTGTCTTAGATTGATTAACCTTTGCGCCCGAGCTCAAGCAAAAATCTCCTAAGACTGAATTAATGCACTGTGCTTGCCCACTGGTAGCTTCGGCAAATAGGAGAAGATCATCCGCGAAAAAAGATGGCTTAAAGGGGTACCCAGCCTAGATAAGCGGATAGGCTTCCAATGGTCTTGATGAATTGATTGATAAATCCCATGACTCAATCTTTCAACACAGAGAACAAAAATATAGGGTGACAAAGGATCACCTTGTCTTACACCTCTACTGGGAGAGAAATCATCCGTTAATTCACCATGCCATAAGATATTCATACTAGTAGAAGTAATGCACTCCATTATTAATTGAATAAGACCAATAGGCAGGGCTAACTCCGTTAAGGTTTCATAAATGAAATTCCAGCTCAATCTATCATAAGCTTTTTCCAAGTCAACCTTGATAGCCATGAACCCTTTTTTGCCCATTTTGCGTCGCATGGAATGGATCACTTCCTGAGCAATTATAATGTTTTCCGTGATGTGACGGCCGGGGACAAAACTTGTCTGATGAGGGCCAATTAGGTCAGGGAGAATGGCTTGCAATCTGTTGACGATAATCTTAGTCACTGTTTTGTAGAATACGGTGCAAAGGCTGATAGGGCGATACATCTTAAAAGAAGTGGGATGCTCGGACTTTGGGATGAGAACAAGAAGGGCTTTATTAACTTCACTAGGAACACTGTGGGATTTGAAAATATCCTTTATGCCAGAACAGAAAGAATCTCCAACTATATACCACTGGGTTTGATAAAATCCAGCAGGGAAGCCATCAATTCCAGGCGCCTTAAATGGTCTCATCTAAAAGAGCGCCTGACGAATTTCCTCATTGTCAATTGAGCTAGCAAGAATTGACAGCCTATTGTGATCAATTCTAGGAAAAAACCCTTGTACAGTATACGGGTGATGAAGGTCTTGATCAGACTTGTATAGAGTGGAGAAGACAGACACAGCATGGGACTTAATGTCATTGGTGTCATAAAGCCAAATATCTCTATCATCCTTAATAGCATTGATTCGATTTCTAGCCCTCCTTGTAATAGTTTTCTGATGAAAAAAAGAGGTATTCCAATCCCCATATCTGATCCAATCTCTGCGGGATTTCTGATACCACAATAATTCCTCTTGAGATAGAATTTCTTCTAACTTCTGTTTTAACTTTGCCTCGAGGCGATACAAACTGCGAATGGGTTTATTCTCTAAGGCCTTTTGAACCCCGCCAATACGAGCTAGCAACTGCTTTTTTCGTTTAAATATGTTGCCAAAAATTTCTCTATTCCAATTAACCACCTTACTGGTAAAATTAGAAGCTGCTTGCGAGCAAGGAAGATTTTTATGCCAACTATCCCGCATAAAGTCCCCAAAACGGTTATCAGTCATCCAAGCAGCTAAAAAGCGAAAGGGTTTAACACTCCCTATACATCCAAAATGTCGCTCAAAACGGACCAAAATCGGCCTGTGGTCAGATTCAACTCGTGGTAAATGAGTAACCGAATAGTTATCAAATTTTAGAATCCACTCCTAGTTGCTCATAGCACGGTCCAGTCTCTTCGAAAGATTCTCGCGAGTCCATGTGTATCTAGGGCCACAGTCAACAATGTTATTAGCATGAAACCATGAATTAAAGTTAGGACAAATACCCGTGCTCAACGCCGAACCCCCACGTTTTTCCGCAGCATATAAGATTGAATTGAAATCACCCCCCATAATCCAAGGATCATGCATCGACTCCGCAATGCTATTCAAATGAAACCAAAGAGCATGACGTCCAGCTGATTTTGGGCTCGCATAGACTGCAGTGACCCAAGATTGAATGACATTCTGGACACTGATTTTTAAGTGAATAAACTGAGAATGATTGAAAGCGATCTCGACGTCGAAAAAATTCCTCCACAATAACCAAATACCCCCGGAAAAACCAGTAGCCTCCACACGATGAGAGCGGT
>JAUJEF010000082.1:0-12500 GCA_030444885.1 Citrus sp. QX-2021
TGAGTTTACACTATAATTCCTTTTTGGAAGGCTTTAGTAATCTGAGATCTCGTATGAACATAGAGGAAAATCTTGAATATAAGTTATAGTAACAAGAAGAAAAAGAACAAACAGGATATAAAGATTCTTGTATAGTATTTGCCTTTAAGCATATCGTTGGAAAGTGAAAATTTTGGAAAGCACTATCTTGTTTGTTCTTTTGAAAAAAGAAAAAAGAAAAAGTTGCTGTTGATTGTGTTAGCTAGAGTTGTCTTTTTATCCCAAACTTTCAAGCCACCGATTGAATTAGGCTTTCGTGTGAAGTTTATAAAGACCTTAACATACGGGAAAGTTTTATGAATTAATATGCAAGCAATGATTCCTAAAAAGTCGAGTAAAATTAACTTGATAGTTTAACCCCATAATTGTGCTTTTGGGATTTCAACTTGATTCTTGCCGTTGTTTTGTATTTGAAAAAAGAAAAGAGAATCCTTAGTAGAATCTCCTTTTTAACTAATGTGATACCAATTAAATTTACTTAGTAAATTATTTTAATGTGTATTAAAAGCGTAGAAGACTTTTGGGCACCAAGAATCATGAAAAATAGAAAAGACATGAACTTGATTGTTTATGATACATCTAAATTTACATTCATACATTGAATGCGACTAAAAGATAATTAGATTCTTATTCTTTCTAATTAGAAACTCATCAAACTTAATTTTGTGTAGGTAAGTCCCCTATTTTCTAAATTAACAATATTAATGATTAGGTTTTAATCCACAGTCTTATATTTAATACAAGCTAATGTTGGAGGAGTGACCACCCTATGCACATGAAACATGATTGAGAACACCCAAAAAGGCTACAATTTTTAGCCTGCTTAGGGGCTATATAGTTAGGAAGCAAAATTAATTACTATTTCTGTTTTTGGAATTACGCTAGAGGAATCACTAGGCTTTCTTTTTTTTAACTAAAAACGTCCTGAAGTGGATTTATTAAGGAAAAAAAATATTTATTGGCTGGTACAATTTTCCTTCCTTTTTACTTTAAAGAACAACACATCGCTATCTTCATTTTTGTAACCATATAAAAGTTCCAAATTTCTCAAGCCACTACCAATTTACAAAATGGGCCAATCTCACTAGAAACCGAAAACTTTGTTAGTACTGGGCTTTCGGATTCGGCTTTAACCCGAGATGCATTTTCCATGCTAACAATACTTTTCACCTCCCCTAATATCCTTATACCACCTCACTTTTGGAATCACGGTTCTATTAATGCTTAAAATTACATAAAAAGGGCAAATATAAATTTAATTACACTAAAAATATCTTCACAAACCATGAATCCTAGCTATTTTTTAAAATCCTATCATATGATATAATTAATACTGTTGATAAAATCAAAATAATGAAGAAATAAATTATCAAACAACAATAATTTTATTATGAAATGGCATGTTTACAAAATTTATTCTAATGATAGTGAAATTTAATTAAAATTCTATTGCAGTTTATGTCCTTTTTTGTAATTTCATAAAAGAAAAGAAAAGAAAAGTAGGGTTTCTTAAGAGATTGAAAGGAATATGAGAAGAACTATTCTTTGGAATTAGTTGACAGTGACACACTTCCCTCTATGCAACGATTCTTTTTGTTTTATAGTAGCTGTAAAATTTGAGTAAAATTTGTAGTTCCTTGCATTAAAGAGAAGCCAAAGATGTCATTGGGTTCATATCCTAACGCTTGGAGCTAACTCTTTCTTCTGAGAGTAGATCTCTCTTTAATGTTATTAATGAGTGTAGATTTTCAACCTAGTCTCAATAAATTTTTGTGTTATATTAAAAATGATTTCTCTCGAATGATGAGCTCATAAGTTATTTTATGTGTGTTTAAATATTGGGAATAAATAACAAACAAACAAACGTTGCTTCCATGTGACAGCAACCAAATCCCACTACTTATAATAGCAATGATTGAATCAGCTTTGCCCTGAAAGAGTTATCAACAATCAAAAGACCTACCAACTTCAAACAGACCCCTAACCACTAAGCTTTCAAATTCAATATGTGCATATATCGACGGATCGACCTCAAACATACTGCTAACTCTTTGTCTTTCACCATAATCTGAAAATTTTTCATCTTCTGTTAATACATAAGCTTAAGAAAATGTCTTGGAATGCTAGAAGAAGCACATGGAATTAGGTTACCAAATATGATCATGACCACTTCCAAGGCTTGAACTTGTCTTCCCTTAACCACTCTTCAGTACAAAGTATGAACTTGTCACAAGATCCCATGCAACTTCTATATAAGATAAATTTGTTTTCACCATCCAAACTCACTTGGCTTGTGAGCATTATAAGTAATTTTGTTTTCCCAGTATAATTGTTAGCAATCCTAAGGCGACATACAAGAGATGGCCAATAATCACCTAGGCTTTTATCTTCTCATGTTACTTAAGATTGTAACCACATTTGCAATCCCACCAAAAACTTTGAAAGAAGCATGTATTGGCGAAATTGGCTTTGAATTGCAATTTAACATTTACAATGATAGCTGCCCAGAGGCAGAGGCTATAATCTTTTCTTGGGTTGAAAATGCTGTTATGGAAGATTCAAGAATGGCGGCGTCACTGCTTCGTCTTCATTTTCATGATTGCTTTGTCAATGCAAGTCGTCTCCGTATTTATTTATATTTCTGTCATCTATTATGTATATTGATTTCTAATGTTATGGCATTTGAAGTTCATGCAGGGTTGTGATGCTTCAGTGCTGTTAGATGACACCGGGGACTTTGTTGGAGAAAAAACTGCACCACCTAATCTGAATTCACTGAGAGGATTCGAAGTCATAGATGCAATAAAATCTGATCTTGAATCTGTTTGTCCTGAGACTGTCTCTTGTGCTGACATTCTCGCAGTTGCGGCAAGAGACTCAGTTGTTTTAGTATGTGATGTTCCATCAACTTTGTGCTCCACCATAATGCTAATATTTCCAGTTCCGCTGAAACTGAAATGTATTTTGCAGACTGCTGGTCAAGCTGGGGAGTGCCAGCCGGGCAGGAGGACGACAGCTTTAGTGCCAAACAAAGCAGCAGCAACCAAACGCCTTGGCATCCCGGCCGATTCTGATCTATGGATCTCAGCCTGGCCAGTTCGAAGGCGTGGCCTCACGCTGAACATGGTTGCCCTTTCCATTTGCCACACGATGGGAAAGGCTCGATGCTCGACTTTCAGCTCCAGGCTACCACCGGCAGCAGCAGCACAAATGGTCGGACAACAATCAGACTTCCTTCAAAGTCTACAGCAGCTTTAACCGGGATCCATTATCGATGCACTTGCGCAGCTTGATCTGGTATTTATAACATTCGACAACGGTACTACATTAGCACTTCTTTCTGGAGGGGTTGCTTCCATCCGATCAAATTCTCGTGAGCCAAGATCAAACATGGAGTATTCATTAATTCATATACCGAGGACACGTCCGTTTTCTTTGAGTTTTTTCCAGATTTCTATGTTGAAGATGGGAAGCCTGGGGCCTGCATCCGGAAGTGATGGCGAAATTCATCGCAACTGTCGCGTGGTTAATTAATCCCAAGCTTGTTAAGATGCTGCATTTCCGTTAGCCAGTAATCTTGAGTATGTATTGCCTAACATTAGTAAAGTTTCAAACAAAATTGCTCTAATAAGAGTCTTAAGTGCTACTATCACTTCAGTTCTACAAAAAAAAAGTGCTACTATCGCGTTAATATTATCTAGACTGACAACACCCGAAGGCTCGGATGACCTACAAAAGGTTATCACTTTGTTGCTACAATAGTTAACGCTAAATATTTTGACTAGCAACAGTTTATGTTACAAAGGAGGTAAGGGAGCAATAGAGAAAGGGAGTTACAACATTGTATTACAAAGGCATTGACTGCCCCTTGGGTATGACAGCACATAAGATATATTCTGTCAGCGTGCTACTGCGAGGCGTGCTTTTGGGGTCTGTGTGTGAAGTTCAAGCAACTGTTTCTGCATGTCTCTGCCAGAAGTTTGCTATAATAGATCAGCATCCTTCAAAGAGCACACTTTTATCCCTTGTGCCACCTGGCTCCACATTTCCATTTCAAGTCCCTGTGGATGAATTACGTTTTCAACATAGAGGACGGGAGGAATAAAAGATAACAGCGCATTTCAACAAAATGTGTGAAGCTACAACAAAAAATCCCACCCTTCTAAACAACTTTTTTGACTTATCCTTGCCTAGCTCTCTCCCCAGCACTTTTTTTTTTTTTTTTGTGCAAAAGGCAAGGGGATAAAAAGGAGGAGTGGGAATGAGGGTTTGAGAAATTAGAGTGAGAGCAAATTGTTAGCACCTGATGGCTTATTCTTCCACATCCAATCTTGAGCAGCCTGAAGCCCCTGCAGTATATGAAGACCATAAGAATGTGTGGCAATAACAGAGAAGATGAGAAGATAAAATTGACGGCACTCTTGCTACCTGTTGGAAGCGTGTTGGATCATTAACTGAACCAGCTGCTACAGGAGGTAATTGAGTATAACCAAGCTCCTGCAAAACCCAAAAGTTTCAGCAAATAAAAAAACCATGTGATATTACCAACAGAAAAGAATGAAGCTTAAGCAAAAGCTAAGATGATAATCTATGGCACATATTCTATTAGCAAACACTACCCTCAGGTACTGCAAAATTCAAGCATATTTTATCATGAAAAGAAATCTGAGACCTGTGTTATCCAAGGCATTTTCTAATGACCGATATATTCCGCATATAAAATTGTCAATGCGTTCTATACACGTAAGCAGACACAGCAACTAGTAAAGTTGACCAAATAGAGGCTCAATTGATACAATCACAGAATTTGGTGAATATAGAACAATAATAAATACAACATGATTTCAGACAATCTTGCTCAATTAGACAAAATTTCATAATTTGAATAAGCCATTGTTAGAGTGTTGGTAAAAAAAAAAAAAAAAAAACTATTTTCTTAAAGAATAATACCTGAGCATTGTGCTGACCCCTAACCACAGGAGCTTGATACTGGATTTCCACACCACAAGATCAGCAGTAGCAATCACATCTTATAAACATTGTAGAAAAACAATGAAGGGAATACTTACCGAAGAAGAAAAAGGCTGTTGTAACTGCTGCTGTTGCTGCTGCCGGAGCTGTGTTTGAAGCTGCACCTGTTGTGTTTGTGGAATGTGCTGAGCAGGTAAAACTTGGGGGTGCAACTGCGATGGAGGCTGCTGTACTGGTGGTTTTTGTTGCTGCTGCTGTTGTTCGAATAATGTCAACTCTTCAGGTTTCTCCCACTACATTTTCCCAGTGAAATAATCGTCACATACATAGAAGGCCAAATGCAAAATTAAGCATGTGAATGGTTAAATTGTCTTACCTTGCTAACACCAGTTACACAGTTATAATAGTACTTGTATCCATCAGGCGAGGTATGTTCCGTCCAACTACTTTTTGCAGGAGCTACTGTCTGTGATGACACAGGTGCAGCAGGACCAATAGATGTAGACACAGGCAGATCTGCAGCTGGTGCTGAAGCAGGAGCACTGGCAACAGTCTGTGGAGCAATCCCAGCCCACTGAGACTGCAAAATAAAATGCTCAGCAAATAACTTAAATGTTGCAAAAAGTTCAAATGAACTTTATTTTTTGTGCTTCTAAATATGAAGTATATGATTAACGGTGGTGCAGACAAAAGAAGACACGATTCAGTTCCAAAAAGCTTTGACATATTATCAAGCCAAAAGCCCTCTGTAATCCTATGGGGCAGAAACTGGAAGTGACAATCATTCACCATGTCAAGGTTCACAAAGAACAGCTCATGTCACTGATGCGCTTATAACAAGTGAAGACAGCCCGGTATGAAGAAGTCTCAAATCAGAGAACTATTCTAATCCTGTCATACCTGCTGTTTAGTACCCTGAGAACCTTGCTGCAATGGTAGATTTTGATTTGACGGTTGCATCAGCTGTAATTGTTGCTGCAGCTGGGAGAATGCCTGCTGGGATGATTGAAAAGTTGCTTGCAGAGTCTGCGTCTGCTGTGACAGCATCTGCGCTAACTGAGATGGGGACTGCTGATAAGGTTGATGTAATTGCTGCTGAACAGGAGCAGGTAACTGCTGTTGATTTGTCCCACCAGGGAGTGAACTAGATTGGGGCTTAATATTTAGAGGAGTTGGTAGTGCTGTAGACGAAGAGGCAATCTGCTGACCCTGAGGTTGGGAAGCAGGCAAATTTCCACTCATACCAAGTAAATGCTGTGCTGATAAGGCTTGACTGAAAGATGTTTGACCATGAATCTGTAGCTGCCTGAGATGGGAATTTTGTGTATGGGAGTAAGAAGATGGAACCTGAGGGTGAAGTTGAAGTGGAGGCATATGCTGAGGTGATTGAAGGGGCTTCTGTAGTGGTGATATTTGTTGACCAAGGGATGGAGCTTGGGACTCAGGTTGGCAAAAATTCTGAAAAATTTTATTGGAAGTTTTGTTACTCATTATGGTATGACCAGGGAAGACCATTAAGGCATTAAAATGTAAACAGATTTCACTTACCTGTTGTAAAGCAGATGAAGTTGAAGAAACAGCCAGTCCCGGAAGAGGAACATCAGCAGGACCACCCTATAGTAGAGAAAGAATGGTTAAGTAACTGTAAGAAATAAGAGACTCTTCGTGCATGTAAATAAGACTAGATATTTTGCAATTCCAAGCCATCGAGGCATCAACTATAGTTTGCATTTCACACATCAAAATGCAATACCATAAACAAATATTCAAGATATCGTGTTGCAGAATCATCAAATTTGTTCTTACTGGATTTAAAGGCATTCCCAGGTCACCTGACCTAGGAGGCAACTGATTCCCAAAACCACGAATACCAGGATTAGATAGTGGCCCCATATTCCGGGGACTCATGGGATGCCAAGCATTCTGAGGAATCTGGTCGGTGATAGGGTCACCAAAATTCGGTGGGGGTCTATAGGAATATAAAATCATTAGTTCACCAGTATTAAAATCAGGTGAGAATTAAGAAAAAGGCAAAGTAATAAAGCTCATCACTAAATATGTTGGAGGAAGGGGATACCTGGGGCCGGGTGGTTGGAACCGAGGACCGAAACCTGGACCTCCAAATGCGGGACCACTCCTAGGGAAGAAACAAAAGTTATCACAATGGGAGATAATTTGCTCAATCAATAAACAGAAAGGCATAAACTGCAATCATGTTTCTTGTATATATCATAAACTAATCCTTCCTCATCTGTTTGCAATTAATGTATATTATGTCATAAAGAAAAACCTCGAATCTCCAGGTCTGGGCCTCTTAGGATCAGCAAACCGGACAGTTAATGGTTGATCACATCCCTAACGTGCAGAAAAAGATAAATGAATAACCTTCAAAGCTCTAATTTATAATCCAGTATATTCCAGAAGTAAAAGACTCGGCCTAACATTCTTCAAGTGACAAACAATGCTTACTCTCATTGTATAAATTCCATTAAGAGCATTTATAGCTGCCAACGCCATATCTCTGTGAGAGTATTTAACAAATCCACATCCTTGAGAAAGAATCAACGAAAGTATCAGGAATAGGAAGAACCAACATGGTGAAAGCAGCTTCCATATAAAAAAATGAGGACAGACGATAGATGCTGATATCAGAACAGCAAGAAGAAAAAACAATCCATGACCCTATTATTACATTGAAGATAGCCATTTGATTGGGGAACTACTTAACAATACTAATGATTTCAACCATATCATAAAAATTTAGAAAAGAAACTATAAAGTCAAAAATCATCAGGCCACTTTTACTCGTATATTCCCTACTCTCTCGCATTGCAAAAAGAAATGCACATATACATGGGCAAAACTGATAATTATATCATCTGCTTGGGTCCCATGATCTCTCAGCAATCAACTGTGATACAACATAGGAAATGCGTACAAGTGAAGCAACATTTCATCCATACTTCAAATCAAATTAGCAGATTGAAGTTTTTAAGATTAAAATAGGAGAAAAAAGGCATACCACGGCTCTGCTTCAGTTCATCACGCATAAGGTAAACATCTTCAACTCGACCATATGGTGAAAAGATCTGAGAAAGAAAATAGTTTCTCTCACTACTGGAGAAAGAAAGTTCCTATGCTTAGTATTTAATAACCATTAACAAAGACAGCAAAACAAAACACAGACAGTTGACATCTCACATACTTCCTCGACTTCTTTTTCAGTAGCTTGTTTGTTCAGCGAGCCTACAAACAGTTTGTACTCTACTGCACCTATAATAAACAGGAATAACATGCAGATTAGAAACATTAGTTATGTTAGAACAACATAACTATTTACATATATATTAACACCATTTCAAATGAAAAACTATATGTTTGAGAACAAATTTTCCCCCAGCAAAGCATTTGCCAGCAGACCATGCCCGTCTCTAGTAGCAAGAATGTAAATGCAATTGAAGGGAAAACAATCATCAATAATTACCAAGGCGCTCCCTTTCCCCATCCGCATATCGAACTTGGATAGGACCCACACCCTGGTAAACACATTTAAGCGTCAGAAACTACCATTGTTATCAAAGTACTAGGAAGTCAAGACCAGCAAGAAAACTGACCCCGGGTAGAGTATGTTGATTGTGCAAGGCTCTAATGGCCCTATCAGCTTCTTCTGAAGTCGCATATTTTATAAAACAACAACCTGGACAACCAAAGAATGTTTATCCTGATTTTATTAAGCCATTGACACCCTATGAATGATGGTGCAAATAGGTAGGTCGAACATATAAGTCAGTAGTATACACCCATGTAATACTATTTACTGTGAACATGGATATAAAAGACATAACTCCAAGACAAAATATATCATTGCCATTCACCTAAATCCATTCATTCAAGAAAGAATATTTAAATAAACAGAGAAACAACTAATTTGATAGGAAACTAAAGACTTTAAATTAAAATGAAAACAAAAATCGCGACCGGCACATTTAGTGAACAAAAGTATGATCATACACAAGTACAGGCCTCAATCTTCTAAAGAAGGAAGATGCTGGCCCACTTCCTTTTGTACCAAGTTTTCCTTGTGTTCGAAGCATGTGCGTGAATCCATGTAGGTTTACTTTTATTAGAAACTAGAATGTGTTAATGTGGAGAATCATTATAGGAAGTGGGCCACCACGTGCATAAAGTAAAAATAGAAAACTTTTCTGTAGAGTAGCCAAATGCTCGTCTGTCTAATTAGTAATGTGCATGAATGGATTAACGATTCCCCACTGTCCCTGTCTACTATCCATGAAGCCACAGCTGAGAGCGGGCTTGGCAGAATCAGCAGAAGAAGACCCTGTTGAGCTTGACTCTAGTCGACATGAGTGACTTGAGAGGTGTAGTATAAGGGTGGGGCAGGAACGCCGGGGAAGTGGAATACCACTGCTTAACACGTTATTTTAATTGTTCTTGAATCAGAGGCAGGCACTGCCCTCTCTTTGGACTCAAGGCCCCCTCACGGGGGGCAGTCCCGACGGAAGACATTGTCAGGTGGGAGGTTTGGCTGGGGCAGCACATCTGTTAAAAGATAGCACGCAGGAAACTTAAGATGAGCTCAACGCGAACAGAAATCTCGGTGGAACAAAAGGGTAAAAAGCTCGCTTGATTCTGATTTTCGAGCACCGAACACTGAACCGTGTGAAAAGCGTGGCGACCTGTCGATCTCTTAGACCTTCGAATTGAAGTTACAGAGAGTGTCGAAAAAGTTACCACAGGGATAGCTGGCTTGGTGGCGGCTAAGCGTTCATAAATACGTAAGCTTTTGATCCTTCGATGTCGGCTCTTCCTATCATTGTGAAGCAGAACCACCAAGTGTTGGATTGTTCACCCACCAATAGGGAACGTGAGCTGGGTTTAGACCGCCGTGAGACAGGTTAGTTTTACCCTACTGATGACTGGGCGTCACAATAGTAATTCAACCTAGTACGAGAGGAACCGTTGATTCGCACAATTGGTCATCGCGCTTGGTTGAAAAGCCAGTGGCGCGAAGTTACCAGGCGCTGGATTATGGCTGAACGCCTCTAAGTCAGAATCTGGGCTAGAGCGACGCGTGCGCCCGCCGCCCGCTTGCCGACTTCCGCAGTAGGGACCTCCCGGTCCCCAGAGGCACGTGTCGTAGGCCAAGCCCCCGCGGCGGAAGCAGTCGCGGCGGCCGCCTTGAATCGTAATTCCCATCGAGCGGCGGGTAGAATCTCTTTGCAGACGACTTAAATACGCGACGGGTATTGTAAGTGGCAGAGTGGCCTTGCTGCCACGATCCACTGAGATTCAGCCCACGCCGCCTCAGATTCGTCCCTCCCACCTCACTCGCACCGTCTTCTCTTGTTCGAACCCGTCGGAGGTTAGCCCCCTGCTGCGCACACACCCGCACGGACTGCCCCCGCCCAAGGCTCGGAGTGGACTTGTGTTTTTTCACGAGGCTAACTCTCGGCAAAATCTAAGTGGCTGGCACAAAGGCAGCACACTCTCCTTTTCATGAGGCTAACTCTGGCACAAAGACTTGTGTGATGGCTCCGAAAGGAGGCTAACTCGGGCCCCGGAGCGGACTTGTGTTTTTTCATGAGGCTAACGCTCAGCGAAATCTAAGTGGCTTGCACAAAGGCGCAATTTGGCCAAAACGCTGCGGTGCTGTCGGCACCGTCGTACTGCAGCTGCACGCCGGTAAAATGGCCATAAAACGAAGTTCCTGAGCTCGGAATCGGCTTCCGCTTTCTCCTGTGGCTAACTCCCACCAACATCGACAATACCAGCCAAAATCCCACGCGCCCGAAAACGCGAATTTTGGCCTTTTTTGGCCGAAAATGGGTCCCCCGCGCTGCTCGTAAATTGGCCATAAACGGGAACCGGACCTCGGAATCGACTTCCGCCTCCTCCGACGGTTAACAAACGCACATATCTACAATGCCGCCCAAAATCCCCGCCGCTTCAAAAACGTTAAAATTTGGGCAAAACCGCGGTGCTATAGCTCACGGTTTTGGCCATTTTTGCCCAAATTTTGGGACCCGAGCTCCCGGCATAATTTCCACCACTTTTTGGTCCCATCAGATAATTCAGGTCGATATACGGCGCCTCCTAAAATTTCAGCCCATTCCGGTGCCGTTTGCTACTTCTTCCGAGTTTTTTTGTGTCCCGGTTTCTCCATTTTGGACGATTTTTAAAACTGTTTTCCAGCGGCAAATAAATTGTTCCCTAACCCCGCCATCCCATGTTCTGCGTCCGCGCAAAAAATCTAGGCCTTCAAAACAAGTCGGACGCTCGTCCGCTGCCCGTGGTAGTTTCTCGCATGACGGAGGCTAGCTGCAGCATCCGGCCCCCATGGAACAGCGGCAGCAGCGCCGATAGGGGCATGGCCACTTCCCGCCCGCCACCTGCGAGGGAAGTGCCGACGGGCACGAACAAGCCTGGGCGAGCGCGGGTGCTGTGCCTGCCCCGCGAGGGTGCCGCGCGCGGCTTGCTCGCAAGCGCGCGCTGCCTGCCCCGCGATCGCGGGCAGCTTGCCTCGCCACCCTGCGCTGCTTGCCCCGTGGGCGCGCGCTGCTTGCCTCGCCAGCGTGGGTAGCTTGCCGCGCGACTGCCTGCCGCATGCCCCGCGCGAGCCTGGGCTGCATCCTTGCCCGCGAGCGTGCGCTGCTCGCAGCCTGCCGCGCGCGGGCGAGCTGTGCCTGTTCCTCGCGAGTGGGTGAAGCATGCCCTACTCGGGCATGGACAGCCTCGCGCGCGAGCGGGCAGCCCCTCGTCGCGCGCGCTGACCTGCTCGCGAGTGGGCGTGGGCAGCCTCGTGCGTTGGACATGTTTGGAAGGCCTACTAGATGCAGCGCGCGGTCGCGAGGGTGCCGTGCCTGCCTTGCTCGCAAGCGCGCGCTGCCTGCCCCGCGATCGTGGGCAGCTTGCCTCGCGAGCCTGCGCTGCTTGCCGCGCGAGTGGGGCTGCACGCCGACTTCCTCGGCCGACTTCCTCGCGCGAGCGTGGGCTGCGTGCCTTGCCCGCGACCGCCCGCTGCCTTGCCTCGCTCGAGCGTCGGCAGTTTGCCTTCCTCGCGAGGGCTGCGCGAGATGGTGCCGCGCACGATCGCGCTGTCTGCGCGCGATGGTGCCGCGCGCTGGCTTGCTTGCTGCGCGCGATGGTGCCTCGCGCATGCGCGCTTGCTGCGCGGGATGGTGCCGCGGGCTTGCGCGCTTGCGCGCTTGTTGCGCGCGATGGTGCCGCGCGCTTGCGCGCTGTTGCCGCGCGATGGTGCCGCGAGCTTGCGCGCTGTTGCCGCGCGATGGTGCCGCGCACATGCGCGCTGGTGCTGCGCGATGGTGCCGCGCGCTGGCTTGCTTGCTGCGCGCGATGGTTCCGCCCGCGATCGCGCTTGGTGCGCGCGATGGTGCCGCGCGCTTGCGCGCTGTTGCCGCGCGCTGGTGCCGCGCGATGGAGCGGCGCGCTGGCTGCGCGCTTCAGCTGGT
>JAUJEF010000082.1:67500-70000 GCA_030444885.1 Citrus sp. QX-2021
ACTCATGAACAAGGTGCTCCAACCATTCCTCGACCGCTTTGTGGTCGTGTACTTGGATGACATAGTGGTGTATAGCACCACGCTCGAGGAGCATGCCCAACACTTGCAACAAGTCCTCCAAGTACTTCGAGACAATGAGCTCTTCCTCAAACTAGAGAAGTGCTCGTTTGCCCAACAAGAGGTGGAGTTCCTTGGCCACAAGATTGCGGGTGGGAAGATCATGATGGAGAATGACAAAGTAAAGGCCATCCTCAATTGGGAGCCTCCCTCGAAAGTACCCGAACTTCGCTCATTCCTTGGACTGGTGAATTACTACCGCCGCTTCATCAAGGGCTATTCAGCTAAGGCGGCACCCTTGACGGATATGCTCAAGAAAAACAGAACATGGCATTGGTCCGAAGAGTGCCAACGTGCCTTCGAGGAGTTGAAGAAGGCAATTTCGGAGGAACCAGTCCTCGCTCTTCCGGACCACACCAAGCCCTTTGAAGTTCAAACGGATGCCTCGGATTTCGCCATAGGTGGAGTCCTTATGCAAGAAGGCCACCCAATAGCGTTCGAGAGTCGAAAGCTAAATGACACGGAACGCCGCTACACGGTGCAAGAGAAGGAGATGACCGCAATCATACATTGCTTGCGGGTGTGGCGACATTACTTGCTTGGCTCACACTTCACGATCATGACGGACAACGTGGCGACAAGCTACTTTCAAACTCAAAAGAAGTTGAGTCCGAAGCAAGCACGGTGGCAAGATTTCCTTGCGGAATTCGACTATCGGCTAGAGTACAAACCGGGGAAAGCCAATGTTGTTGCGGACGCTCTAAGCCGCAAGGCGGAATTGGCGACACTTAGCATGAGCCAACCGAAGTCTGACCTTGTCTTACGCATCAAGGAAGGCCTCCAACAAGATCCGCTAGCAAAGGATTTGCTGGAGAAGGTGCTCGAGGGAAAGACAAGGCGGTTTTGGCAAGAGGAAGGCATCCTCCTCACCAAGGGAGATCGGCTGTTTGTGCCAAGGTGGGGAAATTTACGGAAGGAAGTAATCAAGGAGTGCCACGACTCCAAGTGGGCTGGTCACCCAGGAATTGAGCGCACCACCGCACTAGTTCAAGCCTCGTATTTTTGGCCACACATGAGGGATGACATCGAGGCATATGTGCGAACTTGTCTTGTGTGCCAACAAGACAAGGTAGATCATCAACTTCCAGCGGGATTGTTAGAGCCGCTACCACTAGCAACAAGGCCATGGGAGAGTGTCTCCATGGACTTCATCACATCGCTGCCCAAGTCCGAAGGTTGCGGTAACATCATGGTCATTGTCGACCGATACAGCAAGTATGCTACATTCATTGCCGCACCCGTCGATTGCAAAGCGGACGAGGCAGCCCGCCTATTTGTCAAGCACATTGTGAAGCTTTGGGGAGTTCCGAAGAGCATTGTGAGCGACCGAGACCCTCGGTTCACTGGGCGTTTTTGGACGGAGCTCTTCAAGATGTTGGGAACCGACCTCAAGTTCTCGACAAGCTTCCACCCACAAACGGATGGGCAGACCGAGCGCATCAATGGCCTCCTCGAGATGTACTTGAGGCATTATGTGAGCGCTCATCAGCGGGATTGGGCGAAGCTACTCGACATCGCCCAATTTTCTTATAACTTGCAGCGAAGTGAGGCTACGGGCAAGAGTCCATTCGAGATCATCATGGGATTCCAACCCATGACCCCCAATGCCATAGCCTCGACTTACGGAGGGAAAAGCCCCGCGGCACACAAGCTCGCCCGCGAATGGCATGAGGAAGCGGACATCACGCGAGCCTATCTCGACAAAGCCGCGAGGAAAATGAAGAAATGGGCTGATACAAGGAGACGGCATGTTGAGTACAAGGAAGGAGATCAAGTCATGATCAAGCTCCTACCCCAACAATTCAAGACTTTGAGGAAAGTTCACAAGGGGTTAGTAAGGCGCTACGAGGGACCCTTCCGAGTTGTTCGACGTGTAGGCAACGTCTCGTATCAACTCCAACTTCCGCCAAGACTCAAGATCCATCCGGTCTTCCATGTGAGCCTTCTCAAGCCATATCACGAAGACATGGGAGAACCAAGTCGCGGAGAATCGAGGCGCGCGCCAACTGCCGTTGTCACCGCATTCGACAAAGATGTGGACTACATCATTGCGGACCGAACGGTTTCGAGGAGGGGCGTGCCAGCACATAGCGAGTACTTGGTGAAGTGGAAAAACCTCCCCGAGAGCGAAGCCACTTGGGAACGGGAAGATGATTTGTGGCAATTCGCTGAACACATCCAGCACTTCATGCACGAGAGCGCGACGAGGACGCCGCGAGCTTAAGTGGGGGAGGATGTTGCGGACCGCCCAATTCGCTAGCCCAATTGCCCACAACTTCGGGCTAGAGAGCCAACACAAGGCCAAGAGTGCTAGCTTGGCCCAATTCCGGAAGGTTCTAGGCAACTCTAGCACATGTGAACATGTAAATATTCTAGAATACTT
>JAUJEF010000082.1:85000-87500 GCA_030444885.1 Citrus sp. QX-2021
CCGACCTCGAATCGACTTCCGCGTCTCCTCCGACAGTTAACAAACGCACATATCTACAATGCCGCCCAAAATCCCCTGCCGCCTCAAAAACGCAAAATTTAGGCAAAATCTGTGTGCTATAGCTCACGGTTTTTGGCCATTTTTGCCCAAATTTTGGGACCCGAGCTCCGGCATAATTTCCACCACTTTTGGTCCCATCAGATAATTCAGGTCGATATACGGCGCTCCTAAAATTTCAGCCCATTCCGGTGCCGTTTGCTACTTCTTCCGAGTTTTTTTGTGTCCCGGTTTCTCCATTTTGACGATTTTTAAAACTGTTTTCCAGCGGCAAATAAATTGTTCCCTAACCCCGCTTATCCCATGTTCTGCGTCCGCGCAAAAATCTAGGCCTTCAAAACAAGTCGGACGCTTGTCCGCTGCCCGTGGTAGTTTCTCGCATGACGGAGGCTAGCTGCAGATCCGGCCCCATGGAACAGCGGCGGCAGCGCCGATAGGGGCATGGCCACTTCCCGCCCGCCACCTGCGAGGGAAGTGCCGACGGGCACGAACAAGCCTGGGCGAGCGCGGGTGCTGTGCCTGCCCCGCGAGGGTGCCGTGCGCGGCTTGCTCGCAAGCGCGCGCTGCCTGCCCCGCGATCGCGGGCAGCTTGCCTCGTGACCCTGCGCTGCTTGCCCCGTGGGTGCGCGCGCTGCTTGCCTCGCCAGCGGGGGTAGCTTGCCGCGCGACTGCCTGCCGCATGCCCCGCGCGAGCCTGGGCTGCAACCATGCCCGCCAGCGTGCGAAGCTCGCAGCAAGCCGCGCGCGGCCGACCTGTTCCTGTTCCTAGCGAGGGGGTGAAGCATGCCCTACTCGGGCATGGACAGCCCGCGCGCGAGCGGGCAGCCCCTCGTCGCGCGCGCTGACCTGCTCGCGAGTGGGCGTGGGCAGCCTCGTGCGTTGGACATGTTTGGAAGGCCTACTAGATGCAGCGCGCGGTCGCGAGGGTGCCGTGCCTGCCTTGCTCGCAAGCGCGCGCTGCCTGCCCCGCGATCGTGGGCAGCTTGCCTCGCGAGCCTGCGCTACTTGCCGCGCGAGTGGGGCTGCACGCCGCGCGCAAGCCTCGGCCGACTGCCCCGCGCGAGCGTGGGCTGCGTGCCTTGCCCGCGACCGCCCGCTGCCTTGCCTCGCTCGGGCGTCGGCAGTTTGCCTTCCTCGCGAGGGCTGCGCGAGATGGTGCCGCGCACTCTCGCGCTGGCTTGCTTGCTGCGCGCGATGGTGCCTCGCCGCGCGCTTGCTTGCTTGCTGCGCGCGAACGCGATGGTGCTCGCGCATGCGCGCTGTTGCGCGCTGATGGTGGCCGCGCGCGCTGGTGCGCGCTTGCGCGCGCGCTTGTTGCGCGCGATGTGGTGCCGCGCGCTGCGCGCGCTTGCGCGCTGTTGCCGCGCGATGGTGCCGCGCGCTTTGCCGCGCTGTTGCCGCGCGATGGTGCCGCGCTTGTTGTTGCGCGCGATGGTGCTGCGCGCTTGCGCGCTGGTGCCGCGCGATGGTGCCGCGCACATGCGCTGGCTTGCTTGCTGCGCGCGATGGTTCCGCTTCGCGATCGCGCTTTGCGCGCGCTGATGGTGCCGCGCGCTTGGCGCTGCTGTTGCCGCCGCTGGTGCCGCGCGATGGAGCGGCGCGCTGGCTGCGCGCTTCAGCTGGTCATTTCTCGCACGAAGGGAGGTTAGCTGTGCGGAAATGGCCTGCCAATGCCCACGTGCCGATGCGGCTAAAAATACCTCTTTTTGCACTCCAAATTTTTTTTCTTTATCTTGAGCAATTCTTCATATTTTTCAGGACCGTGATGCAAAATATCAGACCAACATTCGGTGTTTATTTTTTTTTTTGGGGGGGGGGTCAGCTCAAGTATGGGGGGTGTCTATTGATGCAAGTTAAAAAAATGCTATAAAAACTATTTTGGGGGGTAAGGGTTTTGAGGTGCCTAGGTTGGGTGGTCGGTTCCTCGGCCTTTGTTGGCCTTGGCATTGCTGCTCGGCCTTGGTCCTTCGGTTTTGGGATGTCCGTAGGAATGTCGCCGTTGAGCTCGCTCCGGCGCCATTCCGCGACGCTCCCGCGACCTTGTTTTTGCGGAAAAAGTAAATGTGTGCTGCTTTTCGCGTCCGACGGTGCTGGCTTAGCCTTGCTTGGTGCTTCCGTAGACTCGATGGCAATTGCTTCGGCATGCGGGACGCCGGCAAGGTCATAGCCAAGTGAACGGCAGGGCGTGTGAGTGGTGATTGAGGGCGTCAGTCGGCAGGCTCCGTGCTCGTGCACCGAACTGTTCAAGGCCGTCCGCTTCAGTCTTTCCCCAAGCGCAGCTGTTGCCTTGAGGGTTCGCTCGGTATCCCGTGTTGCTTACCAACAAAACGGAATTGCTCGCTTCGGTTTTCCCTGTCCGACTTGTGTCCTTCCGGGTGCGGGGTGGTCGCGAGGTGAGCTCCGTGTTCCCGGCGTGCCTCGCGCCAGACGCTTGGCCGCCCGG
>JAUJEF010000082.1:100000-101615 GCA_030444885.1 Citrus sp. QX-2021
AAGCGAAGGCGAAGCCGAGGAAACTCGCGGAGGCCCGCAGCGACATCGACAGGGCTTAAAGACTAACCGAACCGCCTAGTAGCCGGTTCCTCCAAGCTTCCTCGATACCGGGAGAGCCCGAAACGAAGTTCTATCGGGTAAAGCCAATGATTGGGGAGGCATCGGGGGCGCAACGCCTCGACTCTATTCTCTTCAAACTTTAAACAGGTAGGATCGCCATGTTGCTTCGCTGAAACGCGCTACACGAATCGAAAGTGCTCCAAGTGGGCCATTTTTCGTAAGCGTAATCGGGCGATGGCGCGAGTGAACTTGTCGTCAAGTTACAGTGCCCAACTGCCAGCGCTAACTCTGTAACCCACAAAGCGGCGCTTAATCGATTACATAAAATAGATTCGGGTGGAGTCACAGGTGAAGTCGAAATCACGCTGGGTGAGCGGGCACAACTCACTCCGCCGAATCAACCAGCCCTGAAATGGATGGCGCGAAGCACACGACCGATACCCGGTCAGGCTGGGTGCGCTAGGCCCCATGAGGTGAGGGCTGCTGGGCGGCCAGCTGCAAAACTCCGGGCGCGAGCTCCGGCGGAGCGGCCACAGCGCATCTTGGTAGTAGCAAATATTCAAATGAGAACTTGGGGCGCCGAAGAGTGGAAAGGTCTCCAAGCGAACGGTGATTTGCATACGGGTTAGTCGATCCTAAGAGATTCGGGAAGCCTGGGTCTCGACAGCATACCGCTGGGCTGAGTCTTCCTCGGGGAATTCTGGTTAAAATTCCCTAACTGACGCTATGCTGACGGGTAACGTTAAGAGTTCTGGAGATGTCCGGGCGGGGGCCTCGGGAAGAGCTATCTTTTTCTTCGCTTAACGCCCGCCTAATTCTCGAAACGGCTCAGCCGGAGGTAGGTCCAGCTGGCCGAAGAGCACCAGACGCCACATATTGTTCGCCATACTTCTACGTCTCTCTGGAAAACTGGAGGACCGAGTGCTGTCAGCGTCTTGGCCGTGATTTCCATAACCGCATCGTGCCCCCGTGTGAATAGCCTTCGTCAATGGAACAACGCAGTAAGCGGAAGCCGCAAATGGATCCGTAACTTCGGAAAGTGATTGGCTCGGTGACCGGTGACGGGGTCCTGGGGCCCCAACCTGCCGCTGCTTCGCTGGACTGCTCTTGAGCTGCCACCGCTGGGCAGAGCTGGTCGCCAGCATGGCCGGGATTTGATCAGAACGCCCTTTCGCTCTTTCCCGCCAATGCACGACTTAATCGGCACGCCTACAAGTGGGAACTGGATCGTTTAATTAAAACAAAGATTACACGGTGGTTCCGGCGATGCTCACGCGCAATGTGATTTCCTCGCCAAAGGCTCAATGTCAAAGTGAAGAAATTCAACCAAGCGCTGGGTAAACGGCGTGGAGTAACTATGACTTCTTAAGGTAGCCAAATGCCTCGTCATCTAATTAGTGACGCGTATGAATGGATTAACGAGATTCCCTATCGATCCTTTAGACCTCTCGGAATTTGAAGCTGTTAGAGGTGCTTCTAAAGTTACCATTAGTGGATAACTGGCGTCAGGCAGCCAACAGCGACGTTGCTTTTGATCCTTCGATGTCGGCTCTTC
>JAUJEF010000706.1:0-25000 GCA_030444885.1 Citrus sp. QX-2021
GGGTATTTTTGGGCGCGGCTGTGCCCGCGGCCTATTTTTGGCACACGGAGGCACCTCGCAAAGTCTCGCGCATTCCGAGTCCGGCGAACGAAGTTGGCCAGTCCCACCCCCCAAGTCTATAGCCCACCCGTTTTTGTGGCCTTTTTCCGCTGCACGAACTTGGCGCCCCGGCCTTCGGGCGGGTATTTTTGGGAGCGGCTGTGCCCGCGGCCTATTTTTGGCACACGGAGCCACCTCGCAAAGTCTTGCTCCATTCCGAGTCCGGGCGGACAGTTGGCCAGGCCCCCCCCCCCAGGCTATAGCCCACCCGTTTTTGTGGCCATTTTCCGCTGGACGAACTTGGCGCCCCGGCCTTCGGGCGGGTATTTTTGGGCGCGTCTATGCCCGCGGCCTATTTTTGGCACACGGAGCCACCTCGCAAAGTCTTGCTCCATTCCGAGTCCGGCGGACGAAGTTGGCCAGCCCCACCCCCCAAGGCTATAGCCCACCCGTTTTTGTGGCCATTTTCCGCTGGACGAACTTGGCGGCCCGGCCTTCGGGCGGGTATTTTTGGTCGCGGCTGTGCCTGCGGCCTATTTTTGGCACACGGAGGCGCATCGCAATGTCTCGCGCCAGTCCAAGTCCGGCGGACGAAGTCGGCCCGCCCCACCCCCCAAGGCTATAGCCCACCCGTTTTTGTGGCCTTTTTCCGCTGGACGAACTTGGCGCCCCGGCCTTCGGGCAGTTTTTTTTGGGCGCGGCTGTGACCGCGGCCTATTTTGGGGACACGGAGGGCCCTCGCAGAGTCTCGCACCATTCCGAGTCCGGCGGACGAAGTTGGGCCGCCCCACCTCCCAAAGCTATAGCCCACCCAATTTTTGGGCCTTTTTCCGCTGGACGAACATGGCGCCCCGGCCTTCGGGCGGTTATTTTGGGGCGCAGCTGTACCCGCGGCCTATTTTTGGCACACGGAGGCCCCTCGTAAAGTCTCGCGCCATTCCGAGTCCGGCGGACGAAGTGGGCCAGCCCCACCCCCCAAGGCTATAGCCCACCCGTTTTTGTGGCCTTTTTCCGCTGGACGAACTTGGCGCCCCGGCCTTCGGGCGTTTATTTTTGGCCGCGGCTGTACCCACGCCCTATTTTCGGCACACGGAGGCACCTCGCAAAGTCTCGGCTCATTCAGAGTCCGGCGGACGAAGTTGGCCAGCCCCACCCCCCAAGGCTATAGCCCACCCGTTTTTGTGGCCTTTTTCCACTGGACGAACTTGGCGTCCCGGCCTTCGGGCGGGTATTTTGGGCGCGGTTGTGCCCGCGGCCTATTTTTGTCACACGGAGGCGCCTCGCAACGGCTCGCCCCATTCCGCGTTCGGCGGACGAAGATGGCCTGCCCCACCCCCCCCGGCTATAGCCCACCCGTTTGTGTGGCCGTTTTCCGCTAGGCGATCTTTGCGCCCCGGCCTTCGGGCTGTTACTTCCGGGCGCGGCTGTGCCCGCGGCCTATTTTTGGCACACGGAGGCCCCTCGCAGAGTCTCGCACCATTCCGAGTCCGGCGGACGGTTGGGCCGCCCCAACCCCCAAAGCTATAGCCCACCCAATTTTTGGGCCTTTTTCCGCTGGACGAACATGGCGCCCCGGCCTTCGGGCGGTTATTTTGGGCGCAGCTGTGCCAGGCCTATTTTTTGGCACACGGAGGCCCTCGTAAAGTCTCGCGCCATTCCGAGTCCGGGCGGACGAAGTTGGGCCGCCCCACCCCCAAAGCTATAGCCCACCCATTTTGGGGCCTTTTTCCGCTGGACGAACATGGCGCCCCGGCCTTCGGGCGGTTATTTTGGGGCGCAGCTGTGCCCGCGCCTATTTTTTGGCACACGGAGGCCCTCGTAAAGTCTCGCGCCATTCCGAGTCCGCGGACGAGTTGGGCCGCCCCACCCCCCAACGCTATAGCCCACCCCATTTTGGGGCCTTTTTCCGCTGGACGAACTTGGCGCCCCGGCCTTCGGGCGGTTATTTTGGGCGCAGCTGTGCCGCGCCTATTTTTGGCACACAGAGGCCCCTCGTGAAAGTCTCGCGCCATTCCGAGTCCGCTGGACGGGTGGGCCAGCCCCACCCCCAAGGCTATAGCCCACCCGTTTTGTGGCCTTTTTCCGCTGGGACGAACTTGGCGCCCGGCCTTCGGGCGTTTATTTTTAGGCGGCTGTGCCCACGGCCTATTTTCGGCACACGGAGGCACCTCGCAAAGTCTCGGCTCATTCGAGTCCGGGCGGACGGTTGGCCAGCCCCACCCCCAAGGCTATAGCCCACCCGCTTTTGTGGCCTTTTTCCACCTGGACGAACTTGGCGCCCGGCCTTCGGCGGGTATTTTGACGCGGCTGTGCCCACGGCCTATTTTCGCACACGGAGGCACCTCGCAAAGTCTCGGCTCATTCAGAGTCCGGCGGACGGTTGGCCAGCCCCACCCCCAAGGCTATAGCCCACCCGCTTTTGTGGCCTTTTTCCACTGGGACGAACTTGGCGCCCCGGCCTTCGGGCGGGTATTTTGGGCGCAGTTGTGCCTGTGTGCTATTTCTGTCACACGGAGGCGCCTCGCAAAGTCTCGCGCCATTCCGAGTTCGGGCGGACGGTTGGCCTGCCCCACCCCCAAGGCTATAGCCCACCCGCTTTTTGTGGCCTTTTTCCGCTAGGCGAACTTGGCGCCCGGCCTTCGGGCTGTTATTTTTGGGCGCGGCTGTGCTCGCGGCCTATTTTTGGAACACGGAGGCCCTCGCAGAGTCTCGCACCATTCCGAGTCCGCGGACGGTTGGGCCGCCCACCCCAAAGCTATAGCCCACCCAATTTTTGGGCCTTTTTCCGCTGGACGAACATGGCGCCCGGCCTTCGGGCGGTTATTTTGGGCGCAGCTGTGCCCGCGGCCTATTTTTGGCACACGGGGCCCTCGTAAAGTCTCGCGCCATTCCGAGTCCGGCGGACGACGGTTGGGCCGCCCCACCCCCAAAGCTATAGCCCACCCAATTTTGGGCCTTTTTCCGCTGGACGAACATGGCGCCCGGCCTTTCGGGTGTTATTTTGGGCGCAGCTGTGCCTGCGGCCTATTTTGGCACACAGAGGCCCTCGTAAAGTCTCGCGCCATTCCGAGTCCGGCGGACGAGTGGGCCAGCCCCACCCCCAAGGCTATAGCCCACCCGCTTTTGTGGCCTTTTTCCGCTGGACGAACTTGGCGCCCGGCCTTCGCGTTTATTTTTGGGCGCGGCTGTGCCCACGGCCTATTTTCGGGCACACGGAGGCACCTCGCAAAGTCTCGGCTCATTCGAGTCCGCGGACGAAGTTGGCCAGCCCCACCCCCAAGGCTATAGCCCACCCGCTTTTGTGGCCTTTTTCCACTGGACGAACTTGGCGTCCCGGCCTTCGGGCGGGTATTTTGGGCGCGGCTGTGCCCACGGCCTATTTTCGGCACACGGAGGCACATCGCAAAGTCTCGGCTCATTCAGAGTCCGCGGACGGTTGGCCAGCCCCACCCCCAAGGCTATAGCCCACCCGTTTTTGTGGCCTTTTTCCACTGGACGAACTTGGCGTCCCGGCCTTCGGGCGGGTATTTTGGGCGCGGCTGTGCCCACGCCCTATTTTCGGCACACGGAGGCACCTCGCAAAGTCTCGGCTCATTCAGAGTCCGGCGGACGAAGTTGGCCAGCCCCACCCCCCAAGGCTATAGCCCACCCGTTTTTGTGGCCTTTTTCCGCTGGACGAACTTGGCGTCCCGGCCTTCGGGCGGGTATTTTGGGCGCGGCTGTGCCCACGGCCTATTTTCGGCACACGGAGGCACCTCGCAAAGTCTCGGCTCATTCAGAGTCCGGCGGACGAAGTTGGCCAGCCCCACCCCCCAAGGCTATTGCCCACCCGTTTTTGTGGCCTTTTTCCGCTAGGCGAACTTGGCGCCCCGGCCTTCGGGCTGTTATTTTTGGGCGCGGCTGTGCCCGTGGCCTATTTTTGGCACACGGAGGCCCCTCACAGAGTCTCGCACCATTCCGAGTCCGGCGGACGAAGTTGGGCCGCCCCACCCCCCAAAGATATAGCCCACCCAATTTTTGGGCCTTTTTCCGCTGGACGAACTTGGCGCCCCGGCCTTCGGGCTGTTATTTTTGGGCGCGACTGTGCCCGCGGCCTATTTTTGGCACACGGAGGCCCCTCGCAGAGTCTCGCACCATTCCGAGTCCGGCGGACTAAGTTGGACCGCCCCCCCAAAGCTATAGCCCACCCAATTTTTGGGCCTTTTTCCGCTGGACGAACATGGCGCCCCGGCCTTCGGGCGGTTATTTTGGGGCGCAGGTGTGCCCGCGGCCTATTTTTGGCACACAGAGGCCCCTCGTAAAGTCTCGCGCCATTCCGAGTCCGGCGGACGAAGTGGGCCAGCCCCACCCCCCAAGGCTATAGCCCACCCGTTTTTGTGGCCTTTTTCCGCTGGACGAACATGGCGCCCCAGCCTTCGGGCGTTTATTTTTGGGCGCGGCTGTGCCCACGGCCTATTTTCGGCACACGGAGGCACCTCGCAAAGTCTCGGCTCATTCAGAGTCCGGCGGACGAAGTTGGCCAGCCCCACCCCCCAAGGCTATAGCCCACCCGTTTTTGTGGCCTTGTTCCACTGGACGAACTTGGCGTCCCGGCCTTCGGGCGGGTATTTTGGGCGCGGCTGTGCCCACGGCCTATTTTCGGCACACGGAGGCACCTCGCAAAGTCTCGGCTCATTCAGAGTCCGGCGGACGAAGTTGGCCAGCCCCACCCCCCAAGGCTATAGCCCACCCGTTTTTGTGGCCTTTTTCCGCTAGGCGAACTTGGCGCCCCGGCCTTCGGGCTGTTATTTTTGGGCGCGGCTGTGCCCGCGGCCTATTTTTGGCACACGGAGGCCCCTCGCAGAGTCTCGCACCATTCCGAGTCCGGCGGACGAAGTTGGGCCGCCCCACCCCCCAAAGCTATAGCCCACCCAATTTTTGGGCGTTTTCCGCTTGACGAACTTGGCGCCCGGCCTTCGGGTTGTTATTTTTGGCACGACTGTGCCCGCATGCCTATTTTTGGCACACGGAGGCCCCTCGCAGAGTCTCGCACCATTCCGAGTCCGGGCGGACGGTTGGGCCGCCCCAACCCCAAAGCTATAGCCCACCCCATTTTGGTGGCCTTGTTCCGCTGGACGAACATGGCGCCCGGCCTTCGGGCGGTTTATTTTGGGGCGCAGCTGTGCCCGCGGCCTATTTTTGGCACACGGAGGCCCCTCGTAAAGTCTCGCGCCATTCCGAGTCCGCGGGACGGTTGGGCCGCCCCACCCCCCAAAGCTATAGCCCACCCAATTTTTGGGCATTTTTCCGCTGGACGAACCTGGCGCCCCGGCCTTCGGACGTTATTTTTGGGCGCAGCTGTGCCTGCTGCCTATTTTTGGCACACAGAGGCCCCTCGTGAAGTCTCGCGCCATTCCGAGTCCGCGGACGAAGTGGGCCAGCCCCACCCCCAAAGCTATAGCCCACCCTATTTTGGGGCCTTTTTCCGCTGGACGAACATGGCGCCCCGGCCTTCGGGCGTTTATTTTTGGGCGCGGCTGTGCCCACGGGCTATTTTCGGCACACAGAGGCACCTCGCAAAGTCTCGGCTCATTCAGAGTCCGCGGACGGTTGGCCAGCCCCACCCCCCAAGGCTATAGCCCACCCGTTTTTGTGGCATTTTTCCGCTGGACGAACTTGGCGCCCCGGCATTCGGTCGGGTATTTTTGGGCACGGCTGTGCCCGCGTCCTATGTTTTGCACACAGAGGCACCTCGCAAAGTCTCGCGCCATTCCGAGTCCGGCGGACGAAGTCGGCCAGCCGCACCCCCCAAGGCTATAGACCACCCGTTTTTGTGGCCTTTTTCCGCTGGAGGAACTTGGCTTCCCGGCCTTCGGGCGGGTATTTTTTGGTACGGCTGTGCCCGCGGCCTATTTTTGGCACAAGGAGGTGGCTCGCAAAGTCTCGCGCCATTCCGAGTCCGGCGGACAAAGTTGGCCAGCCCCACCCCCCAGGGCTATAGCCCACCCGTTTTTGTGGCCTTTTTCCGCTGGACGAACTTGGCGCCCCGGCCTTCGGGCGGTTACTTTTGGGCGCGGCCGTGCCCGCGGCCTATTTTTGGAGCGTACAGGCCGCTCGCAAAGTCTCGCCCCATTCCGAGTCCGGCGGACGAAGTTGGGCAGCCCCACCCCCCAAGGCTATAGCCCACCCGTTTTTGTGGCATTTTTCCGCTGGACGAACTTGGCGCCCCGGCATTCGGTCGGGTATTTTTGGGCATGGCTGTGCCCGCGTCCTATGTTTTGCACACAGAGGCACCTCGCAAAGTGTCGTGCCATTCCGAGTCCGGCGGACGAAGTTGGCCAGCCCCACCCCCCAAGGCTATAGCCCACCCGTTTTTGTGGCATTTTTCCGCTGGACGAACTTGGCGCCCCGGCATTCGGTCGGGTATTTTTGGGCACGGCTGTGCCCACGTCCTATTTTTGGCGCACGGAGGCCCCTCGCAAAGTCTCGCGCCATTCCGAGTCCGGCGGACGAAGTCGGCCAGCCCCACCCCCCAAGGCTATAGACCACCCGTTTTTGTGGCCTTTTTCCGCTGGACGAACTTGGCTTCCCGGCCTTCGGGCGGGTATTTTTTGGTACGGCTGTGCCCGCTGCCTATTTTTTGCACACGGAGGTGCCTCGCGAAGTCGCTAGTCATTTCCAGTCCGGCGGACGAAGTTGGCCAGCCCCACCCCCCAAGGCTATAGCCCACCCGTTTTTGTGGCCTTTTACCGCAGGACGAACTTGGCGCCCCGGCCTTCGGGAGGGTATTTTTGGGCGCGGATGTGCCCGCGGCCTAATTTTGGCACACGGAGGCACCTCGTAAATTCTCGGGCCATTCCGTGTCCGGCGGACGAAGTTGGCCAGCCCCACCCCCGAAGGCTATAGCCCTCCCATTTTTGAGGCCTTTTTCCGCTGGACGAACATGGCGCCCCGGCCTTCGGGCGGGTATTTTTTAGCGCGGCAGTGCCCGCGGCCTATTTTTGGCACACGGAGGTGCCTCGCAAAGTCTCGCGCCGATTCCGAGTCCGGCGGACGAAGTGGGCCAGCGCCACCCGCCAAGGCTATAGCCCACCGTTTTTGTGGCCTGTTTCTACTGGACGAACTTGGCGCCCCGGCCTTCGGGCGGGTATTTTTTGGTTCGACTGTGCCCGCGGTCTATTTTTGGCACACGGAGGCACCTCGCAAATTCTCGGGCCATTCCGAGTCCGGCGCACGAAATTGGCCAGCCCAACCCCCCAAGGCTATAGCCCACCCGTTTTTGTGGCCTTTTTCCGCTAGACGAACATGGCGACCCGGCCTTCGGGCGGGTATTTTTTAGCGCGGCTGTGCCCGCGGCCTGTTTTTGGCACACAGAGGCCCCTCGCAAAGTCTCGCGCCATTCCGATTCCGGCGGACGAAGTTGGCCAGCCCCACCCCCCAAGGCTATACCCCATCAGTTTTTGTCGCCTTTTTCCGCTCGACGAACTTGGCGCCCCGGCCTTCGGGCAGGTGTTTTTCGGTGCGGCTGTGCCCACGGCCTATTTTTGCCACACGGCGGCGCCTTGCAAAGTATCGCGCCATTCCTAGTCCAGCGGATGAAGTTGGCCAGCCCCAGCCCCCAAGGCTATAGCCCACCCGTTTTTGTGGCCTTTTTCCGCTGGACGAACTTGGCGCCCCAGCCTTCGGGCGGGTATTTTTGGGCGCGGCTGCGCCCGCGACCTATTTTTGGCACACGGAGGTGCCTCGCAATGTCTCGCGCCATTCCGAGTCTGGCGGACGAAGTCGGCCAGTCCCACCCCCCAAGGCATAGCCCACCCGTTTTTGTGGCCTTTTTCCGCTGGATGAACTTGGCGCCCCGGCCTTCGGGCGGTTATTTTTGGGCGCGGCTGTGCCCGCGGCCTATTTTTGGTACACGGAGGCGCCTCGCACAGTCTCACTCCATTCCGATCCGGCGGACGAAGTAGGCCAGCCCCACCCCCCAAGGCTATAGCCCACCCGTTTTTGTGGCCTTTTACCGCTAGACGAACTTGGCGCCCCAGCCTTCTGGCGGGTATTTTTGGGCGCGGCTGTGCCCGCGGCCTATTTTTGGCACACGGAGGCCCCTCACAATGTCTCGCTACATTCCGAGTCCGGCGGACGAAGTTGGCCAGCCCCACCCCCCAAGGCTATAGCCCACCCGTTTTTGTGGCCTTTTACCGCTGGACGAACTTGGCGCCCCGGCCATCGGGCAGGTATTTTTGGGCGCGGCTGTGCCCGCGGCCTATTTTTGGCACACGGAGGCGCCTCGTAAAATCTCGCGCTATTCCGAGTCCGGCGGACGAATTTGGCCAGCCCCACCCCCCAAGGCTATAGCCCACGCGTTTTTGTGGCCTTTTTCCGCTGGACGAACTTGGCGCCTCGGCCTTCGGGCGGTTATTTTTGGGCGCGGCTGTGCCCGCGGCCTATTTTTCGCACACGGAGGCCCCTCGCAAAGTCTCGCGCCATTCCGAGTCCGACGGAGGAAGTTGGCCAGCCCCACCCCCCAAGGCTATAGCCCACCCGTTTTTGTGGCCTTTTTCCACTGGACGAACTTGGCGGCCCGGCCTTCGGGCGGTTATTTTTGTGCACGGCTGGGCCCGCGGCCTATTTTTGGCACACGGAGGCCCCTCACAATGTCTCGCACAATTCCGAGTCCGGCGGACGAAGTTGGCCAGCCCCACCCCCCAAGGCTATAGCCCACCCGTTTTTGTGGCCTTTTTCCGCTGGAAGAACTTGGCGCCCCAGCCTTCGGGCTGTTATTTTTGGGCGCGGCTGTGCCCGCGGCCTATTTTTGGCACACGGAGGCCCCTCGCAAAGTCTCGCGCCATTCCGAGTCCGGCTGACGAAGTTGGCCAGTCCCACTCCCCAAGGGTATAGCCGACTCGTTTTTGTGGCCTTTTTCCGCTGGACGAACTTGGCGCCCCGGCTTCGGGCGGTTATTTTTGGGCACTGCTGTCCCCGTGGCCTACTTTTGGCACAAGGACGACCCTCATAAAGTGTCGCGCCATTCCCAGTCCGGCGGACGAAGTCGGCCAGCCCCACTCCCCAAGGCTATAGCCCACCCGTTTTTGTGGCCTTTTTCCGCTGGACGAATTTGGCGCCCCGGCCTTCGGGCGGTTATTTTTGGGCGTGCCTGTACGCGCGGCATATTTTTGGCACACGGAGGCCCCTCACAAAGTCTCGCGCCATTCCGAGTCCGGCGGACGAAGTTGGCCAGCCCCACCCCCCTAGGCTATAGCCTTTTTCCGCTGGACGAACTTGGCGCCCCGGCTTCGGGCGGTTATTTTTGGGCACTGCTGTGCCCGCGGCCTACTTTTGGCACAAGGACGACCCTCATAAAGTCTCGCGCCATTCCCAGTCCGGCGGACGAAGTCGGCCAGCCCCACTCCCCAAGGCTATAGCCCACCCGTTTTTGTGGCCTTTTTCCGCTGGACGAACTTGGCGCACCGGCCTTCGGGCGGTTATGTTTCGGGCGCGGCTGTGCCCGCGGCCTAGTTTTGGCACACGGAGGCCTCTCGTAAAGTCTCGCACCATTCCTAGTCCGGCGGACGAAGTTGGCCAGCCCCACCCCCCAAGGCTATAGCCCACCCGTTTTTGTGGCCTTTTTCCGCTGGACGAACTTGGCGCCCCGGCCTTCGGGCTGTTATTTTTGGGTGCGCCTGTGCCCGTGGCCTATTTTTGCACACGGAGGCCCCTCGCAAAGTCTCACGCCATTCCGAGTCCGGCGGACGAAGTCGGCCAGCCCCACCCCCCAAGGCTATAGCCCACCCGTTTTTGCGAACTTTTTTCGCTGGACGAACTTGGCGCCCCGGCCTACTGGCGGTTATTTTTAGGGCGCGGCTGTGTCCGCGGCCTAGTTTTGGCAGACGGAGGCCTCTCGCAAAGTCTCGCGCTATTCCGAGTCCGGCGGACGAAGTTGGCCAGCCCCACCCCCCACGGCAATAGCCCACCCGTTTTTGTGGCCTTTTTCCGCTGGACGAACTTGGCGCCCTGGCCTTCGGGCTGTTATTTTTGGGTCCGGCTGTGCCCGTGGCCTATTTTGGCACACGGAGGCTCCTCGCAAAGTCTCACGCCATTCCGAGTCCGGCGGACGAAGTTGGCCAGCCCCACCCCCCAAGGCTATAGCCCACCCGTTTTTGTGGCCTTTTTCCACTGGACGAACATGGCGCCCCGGCCTTCGGGCTGTTATTTTTGGGCGCGGCTGTGGCCGCGGCCTATTTTTGGCACACGGAGGCCCCTCGCAAAGTCTCGCGCCCTTCCGAGTCCGGCGGACGAAGTTGGCCAGCCCCACCCCCCAGGCTATAGCCCACCCGTTTTTGTGGCCTTTTTCCGCTGGACGAACTTGGCGCCCCGGCCTTCGGGCAGTTATTTTTGGGCGTACCTGTGCGCGCGGCATATTTTTGGCACACGGTGGCCCCTCGAAAAGTCTCGCGCCATTCCGAGTCCGGCGGACGAAGTCGGCCAGCCCCACCCCCCTAGGCTATAGCCTTTTTCCGCTGGACGAACTTGGCGGCCCGGCCTTCGGGCGGTTATTTTTGGGCACTGCTGTGCCCGCGGCCTAGTTTTGGCACACGAAGGACCATCGTAAAGTCTCGCGCCATTCCCAGTCCGGCGGACGAAGCCGGCCTGCCCCAACCCCCAAGGCTATAGCCCACCCGTTTTTGTGGCCTTTTTCCGCTGGACGAACTTGGCGCCCCGGCCTTCGGGCTGTTATTTTTGAGTTCGCCTGTGTCCCTGGACTATTTCTGGCACATGGAGGCCACTCGCAAAGTCTCACGCCATTCCGAGTCCGGCGGACGAAGTTGGCCAGCCCCACCCCCCAAGGCTATAGCCCACCCGTTTTTGTGGCCTTTTTCCGCTGGACGAACTTGGCGCCCCGGCCTTCGGGCTGTTATTTTTGGGTGCGCCTGTGCCCGTTGCCTATTTTTGCACACGGAGGCCCCTCGCAAAGTCTCACGCCATTCCGAGTCCGGCGGACGAAGTCGGCCAGCCCCACCCCCCAAGGCTATAGCCCACCCGTTTTTATGAACTTTTTCCGCTGGACGAACTTGGCGCCCCGGCCTACGGGCGGTTATTTTTAGGGCGCGGCTGTGTCCGCGGCCTAGTTTTGGCACACGGAGGCCTCTCGCAAAGTCTCGCGCTATTCCGAGTCCGGCGGACGAAGTGGGCCAGCCCCGCCCCCCACGGCAATAGCCCACCCGTTTTTGTGGCCTTCGCCCGCCGGACGAACTCGGCGCCCCGGCCTTCGGGCGGTTATTTTGGGTCCGGCTGTGCCCGCGGGCCTATTTTGGCACACGGAGGCTCCTCGCAAAGTCTCACGCCATTCCGAGTCCGGCGGACGAAGTTGGCCAGCCCCACCCCCCAAGGCTATAGCCCACCCGTTTTTGTGGCCTTTTTCCGCTGGACGAACTTGGCGCCCTGGCCTTCGGGCTGTTATTTTTGGGTCCGGCTGTGCCCGTGGCCTAGTTTTGGCACACGGAGGCCTCTCGCAAAGTCTCGCGCTATTCCGAGTCCGGCGGACGAAGTGGGCCAGCCCCGCCCCCCACCGCAATATCACACCCGGTAAAGGGGGCTTTTTCCGATGGACGAACTTGGCGACATGGCCTTCGGGCTGTTATTTTTGGTTCCGGAGGGGCCCGTGGCCTTTTTTGGCACACGGAGGCCTCTCGCAAAGTCTCGCGCTATTCCGAGTCCGCGGACGAAGTGGGCCAGCCCCGCCCCCCACGGCAATAGCCCAACCGGTTGGGGGGCCTAATTCCGCTGGACGAACTTGGCGCCCGGGCCTTCGGGCTGTTATTTTTGGGTCCGGATGTGCCGTTGGCATAATTTGGCACACGGTGGCTCCTCGCTAAGTCTGTCGCCATTCCGAGTCCGGCGGACGAAGTTGGCCAGCCCCACCCCCCAAGGCTATAGCCCACCTGCGTTTTGTGGCCTTTTTCCACTGGACGAACATGGCGCCCGGCCTTCGGGCTGTTATTTTTGGCACACGGCTGTGCCCGCGGCCTATTTTTGGCACACGGAGGCCCTCGCAAAGTCTCGCGCCATTCCGAGTCCGGGCGGACGGTTGGCCAGCCCCACCCTGTGCTATAGCCCACCCGTTTTTGTGGCCTTTTTCCGCTGGACGAACTTGGCGCCCCGGCCTTCGGGCAGTTATTTTTGGGCGTACCTGTGCGCGCGGCATATTTTTGGCACACGGTGGCCCCTCGAAAAGTCTCGCGCCATTCCGAGTCCGGCGGACGAAGTCGGCCAGCCCCACCCCCCTAGGCTATAGCCTTTTTCCGCTGGACAAACTTGGCGGCCCGGCCTTCGGGCAGTTATTTTTGGGCACTGCTGTGCCCGCGGCCTAGTTTTGGCACACGGAGGACCATCGTAAAGTCTCGCGCCATTCCCAGTCCGGCGGACGAAGTCGGCCTGCCCCAACCCCCAAGGCTATAGCCCACCCGTTTTTGTTGCCTTTTTCCGCTGGACGAACTTGGCGCCCCGGCCTTCGGGCTGTTATTTTTGAGTTCGCCTGTGCCCCTGGACTATTTCTGGTACATGGAGGCCCCTCGCAAAGTCTCACGCCATTCAGCGTCCTGCGGACGAAGTTGGCCAGCCCCACCCCCCAAGGCTATAGCCCACCCGTTTTTGTGGCCTTTTTCCGCTGGACGAACTTGGCGCCCCGGCCTTCGGGCTGTTATTTTTGGGTACGCCTGTGCCCGTGGCCTATTTTTGCGCACGGAGGCCCCTCGCAAAGTCTCACGCCATTCCGAGTCCGGCGGACGAAGTCGGCCAGCCCCACCCCCGAAGGCTATAGCCCACCCGTTTTTGTGAACTTTTTCCGCTGGACGAACTTGGCGCCCCAGCCTACGGGCGGTTATTTTTAGGGCGCGGCTGTGTCCGCGGCCTAGTTTTGGCACACGGAGGCCTCTCGCAAAGTCTCGCGCTATTCCGAGTCCGGCGGACGAAGTGGGCCAGCCCCACCCCCCACGGCAATAGCCCACCCGTTTTTGTGGCCTTTTTCCGCTGGACGAACTTGGCGCCCTGGCCTTCGGGCTGTTATTTTTGGGTCCGGCTGTGCCCGTGGCCTATTTTGGCACACGGAGGCTCCTCGTAAAGTCTCACGCCATTCCGAGTCCGGCGGACGAAGTTGGCCAGCCCCACCCCCCAAGGCTATAGCCCACCCGTTTTTGTGGCCTTTTTCCACTGGACGAACATGGCGCCCCGTCCTTTGGGCTGTTATTTTTGGGCGCGGCTGTGCCCGCGGCCTATTTTTGGCACATGGAGGCCCCTCGCAAAGTCTCGCGCCATTCCGAGTCCGGCGGACGAAGTTGGCCAGCCCCACCCCCCAGGCTATAGCCCACCCGTTTTTGTGGCCTTTTTCCGCAGGACGAACTTGGCGCCCCGGCCTTCGGGCAGTTATTTTTGGGAGTGCCTGTGCGCGCGGCATATTTTTGGCACACGGAGGCCCCTCGCAAAGTCTCGCGCCATTCCGAGTCCGGCGGACGAAGTCGGCCAGCCACACCCCCCTAGGCTATAGCCTTTTTCCGCTAGACGAACTTGGCGGCCCGGCCTTCGGGCGGTTATTTTTGGGCACTGCTGTGCCCGCGGCCTAGTTTTGGCACACGGAGGACCATCGTAAAGTCTCGCGCCATTCCCAGTCCGGCGGACGAAGTCGGCCAGCCCCAACCCCCAAGGCTATAGCCCACCCGTTTTTGTGGCCTTTTTCCGCTGGACGAACTTGGCGCCCCGGCCTTCGGGCTGTTATTTTTGAGTTCGCCTGTGTCCCTGGACTATTTCTGGCACATGGAGGCCACTCGCAAAGTCTCACGCCATTCCGAGTCCGGCGGACGAAGTTGGCCAGCCCCACCCCCCAAGGCTATAGCCCACCCGTTTTTGTGGCCTTTTTCCGCTGGACGAACTTGGCGCCCCGGCCTTCGGGCTGTTATTTTTGGGTGCGCCTGTGCCCGTTGCCTATTTTTGCACACGGAGGCCCCTCGCAAAGTCTCACGCCATTCCGAGTCCGGCGGACGAAGTCGGCCAGCCCCACCCCCCAAGGCTATAGCCCACCCGGTTTTATGAACTTTTTCCGCTGGACGAACGTGGCGCCCAGGCCTTCGGGCTGTTATTTTTAGGGCGCGGCTGTGTCCATGCCTAGTTTTGGCACACGGAGGCCGCTCGCAAAGTCTCGCGCGATTCCGAGTCCGCGGACGAAGTGGGCCAGCCCCCCACGGCAACAGCCCCCCCGTTTTTGTGGCCATTTTCCGCTGGACGAACTTGGCGCCCTGGCCTTCGGGCTGTTATTTTTGGGTCCGGCTGTGCCCGTGGCCTATTTTGGCACACGGAGGCTCCTCGCAAAGTCTCACGCCATTCCGAGTCCGGCGGACGAAGTTGGCCAGCCCCACCCCCCAAGGCTATAGCCCACCCGTTTTTGTGGCCTTTTTCCGCTGGACGAACTTGGCGCCCTGGCCTTCGGGCTGCTATTTTTGGGTCCGGCTGTGCCCGTGGCCTAGTTTTGGCACACGGAGGCCTCTCGCAAAGTCTCGCGCTATTCCGAGTCCGGCGGACGAAGTGGGCCAGCCCCGCCCCCCACGGCAATAGCCCACCCGTTTTTGTGGCCTTTTTCCGCTGGACGAACTTGGCGCCCTGGCCTTCGGGCTGTTATTTTTGGGTCCGGCTGTGCCCGTGGCCTAGTTTTGGCACACGGAGGCCTCTCGCAAAGTCTCGCGCTATTCCGAGTCCGGCGGACGAAGTGGGCCAGCCCCGCCCCCCACGGCAATAGCCCACCCGTTTTTGTGGCCTTTTTCCGCTGGACGAACTTGGCGCCCTGGCCTTCGGGCTGTTATTTTTGGGTCCGGCTGTGCCCGTGGCCTATTTTGGCACACGGAGGCTCCTCGCAAAGTCTCACGCCATTCCGAGTCCGGCGGACGAAGTTGGCCAGCCCCACCCCCCAAGGCTATAGCCCACCCGTTTTTGTGGCCTTTTTCCACTGGACGAACATGGCGCCCCGGCCTTCGGGCTGTTATTTTTGGGCACGGCTGTGCCCGCGGCCTATTTTTGGCACACGGAGGCCCCTCGCAAAGTCTCGCGCCATTCCGAGTCCGGCGGACGAAGTTGGCCAGCCCCACCCCCCAGGCTATAGCCCACCCGTTTTTGTGGCCTTTTTCCGCTGGACGAACTTGGCGCCCCGGCCTTCGGGCAGTTATTTTTGGGCGTACCTGTGCGCGCGGCATATTTTTGGCACACGGTGGCCCCTCGAAAAGTCTCGCGCCATTCCGAGTCCGGCGGACGAAGTCGGCCAGCCCCACCCCCCTAGGCTATAGCCTTTTTCCGCTGGACAAACTTGGCGGCCCGGCCTTCGGGCAGTTATTTTTGGGCACTGCTGTGCCCGCGGCCTAGTTTTGGCACACGGAGGACCATCGTAAAGTCTCGCGCCATTCCCAGTCCGGCGGACGAAGTCGGCCTGCCCCAACCCCCAAGGCTATAGCCCACCCGTTTTTGTTGCCTTTTTCCGCTGGACGAACTTGGCGCCCCGGCCTTCGGGCTGTTATTTTTGAGTTCGCCTGTGCCCCTGGACTATTTCTGGTACATGGAGGCCCCTCGCAAAGTCTCACGCCATTCCGAGTCCGGCGGACGAAGTTGGCCAGCCCCACCCCCCAAGGCTATAGCCCACCCGTTTTTGTGGCCTTTTTCCGCTGGACGAACTTGGCGCCCCGGCCTTCGGGCTGTTATTTTTGGGTACGCCTGTGCCCGTGGCCTATTTTTGCGCACGGAGGCCCCTCGCAAAGTCTCACGCCATTCCGAGTCCGGCGGACGAAGTCGGCCAGCCCCACCCCCCAAGGCTATAGCCCACCCGTTTTTGCGAACTTTTTTCGCTGGACGAACTTGGCGCCCCGGCCTACGGGCGGTTCTTTTTAGGGCGCGGCTGTGTCCGCGGCCTAGTTTTGGCACACGGAGGCCTCTCGCGCTATTCCGGGTCTGGCAGACGAAGTTGGCCAGCCCCACCCCCCACGGCAATAGCCCACCCGTTTTTGTGGCCTTTTTCCGCTGGACGAACTTGGCGCCCTGGCCTTCGGGCTGTTATTTTTGGGCGCGGCTGTGCCCGTGGCCTATTTTGGCACACGGAGGCTCCTCGCAAAGTCTCACGCCATTCCGAGTCCGGCGGACGAAGTTGGCCAGCCCCACCCCCCAAGGCTATAGCCCACCCGTTTTTGTGGCCTTTTTCCACTGGACGAACATGGCGCCCCGTCCTTTGGGCTGTTATTTTTGGGCGCGGCTGTGCCCGCGGCCTATTTTTGGCACATGGAGGCCCCTCGCAAAGTCTCGCGCCATTCCGAGTCCGGCGGACGAAGTTGGCCAGCCCCACCCCCCAGGCTATAGCCCACCCGTTTTTGTGGCCTTTTTCCGCAGGACGAACTTGGCGCCCCGGCCTTCGGGCAGTTATTTTTGGGAGTGCCTGTGCGCGCGGCATATTTTTGGCACACGGAGGCCCCTCGCAAAGTCTCGCGCCATTCCGAGTCCGGCGGACGAAGTCGGCCAGCCCCACCCCCCTAGGCTATAGCCTTTTTCCGCTGGATAAACTTGGCGGCCCGGCCTTCGGGCAGTTATTTTTGGGCACTGCTGTGCCCGCGGCCTAGTTTTGGCACACGGAGGACCATCGTAAAGTCTCGCGCCATTCCCAGTCCGGCGGACGAAGTCGGCCTGCCCCAACCCCCAAGGCTATAGCCCACCCGTTTTTGTTGCCTTTTTCCGCTGGACGAACTTGGCGCCCCGGCCTTCGGGCTGTTATTTTTGAGTTCGCCTGTGCCCCTGGACTATTTCTGGTACATGGAGGCCCCTCGCAAAGTCTCACGCCATTCCGAGTCCGGCGGACGAAGTTGGCCAGCCCCACCCCCCAAGGCTATAGCCCACCCGTTTTTGTGGCCTTTTTCCGCTGGACGAACTTGGCGCCCCGGCCTTCGGGCTGTTATTTTTGGGTACGCCTGTGCCCGTGGCCTAGTTTTGCGCACGGAGGCCCCTCGCAAAGTCTCACGCCATTCCGAGTCCGGCGGACGAAGTCGGCCAGCCCCACCCCCGAAGGCTATAGCCCACCCGTTTTTGTGAACTTTTTCCGCTGGACGAACTTGGCGCCCCAGCCTACGGGCGGTTATTTTTAGGGCGCGGCTGTGTCCGCGGCCTAGTTTTGGCACACGGAGGCCTCTCGCAAAGTCTCGCGCTATTCCGAGTCCGGCGGACGAAGTGGGCCAGCCCCACCCCCCACGGCAATAGCCCACCCGTTTTTGTGGCCTTTTTCCGCTGGACGAACTTGGCGCCCTGGCCTTCGGGCTGTTATTTTTGGGTCCGGCTGTGCCCGTGGCCTATTTTGGCACACGGAGGCTCCTCGCAAAGTCTCACGCCATTCCGAGTCCGGCGGACGAAGTTGGCCAGCCCCACCCCCCAAGGCTATAGCCCACCCGTTTTTGTGGCCTTTTTCCACTGGACGAACATGGCGCCCCGTCCTTTGGGCTGTTATTTTTGGGCGCGGCTGTGCCCGCGGCCTATTTTTGGCACATGGAGGCCCCTCGCAAAGTCTCGCGCCATTCCGAGTCCGGCGGACGAAGTTGGCCAGCCCCACCCCCCAGGCTATAGCCCACCCGTTTTTGTGGCCTTTTTCCGCAGGACGAACTTGGCGCCCCGGCCTTCGGGCAGTTATTTTTGGGAGTGCCTGTGCGCGCGGCATATTTTTGGCACACGGAGGCCCCTCGCAAAGTCTCGCGCCATTCCGAGTCCGGCGGACGAAGTCGGCCAGCCACACCCCCCTAGGCTATAGCCTTTTTCCGCTAGACGAACTTGGCGGCCCGGCCTTCGGGCGGTTATTTTTGGGCACTGCTGTGCCCGCGGCCTAGTTTTGGCACACGGAGGACCATCGTAAAGTCTCGCGCCATTCCCAGTCCGGCGGACGAAGTCGGCCAGCCCCAACCCCCAAGGCTATAGCCCACCCGTTTTTGTGGCCTTTTTCCGCTGGACGAACTTGGCGCCCCGGCCTTCGGGCTGTTATTTTTGAGTTCGCCTGTGCCCCTGGACTATTTCTGGCACACGGAGGCCCCTCGCAAAGTCTCACGCCATTCCGAGTCCGGCGGACGAAGTTGGCCAGCCCCACCCCCCAAGGCTATAGCCCACCCGTTTTTGTGGCCTTTTTCCGCTGGACGAACTTGGCGCCCCGGCCTTCGGGTGGTTATTTTTGGGCGTGGCTGTGTCCGCGGCCTATTTTTGGCACATGGAGGACCCTCGCGAAGTCTCGCGCCATTCCCAGTCCGGCGGACGAAGTTGGCCAGCCCCACCCCCCAAGGCTATAGCCCACCCGTTTTTTTGGCCTTTTTCCGCTGGACGAACTTGGCGCCCCGGACTTCGGGCTGTTATTTTTGAGTTTGCCTGTGCCCCTGGACTATTTCTGGCACATGGAGGCCCCTCGCAAAGTCTCACGCCATTCCGAGTCCGGCGGACGAAGTTGGCCAGCCCCACCCCCCAAGGCTATAGCCCACCCGTTTTTGTGGCCTTTTTCCGCTGGACGAACTTGGCGCCCCGGCCTTCGGGCTGTTATTTTTGGGTGCGCCTGTGCCCGTGGCCTATTTTTGCACACGGAGGCCCCTCGCAAAGTCTCACGCCATTCCGAGTCCGGCGGACGAAGTCGGCCAGCCCCACCCCCCAAGGCTATAGCCCACCCGTTTTTGTGAACTTTTTCCGCTGGACGAATTTGGCGCCCCGGCCTTCGGGCGGTTATTTTTGGGCGTGCCTGTACGCGCGGCATATTTTTGGCACACGGAGGCCCCTCGCAAAGTCTCGCGCCATTCCGAGTCCGGCGGACGAAGTTGGCCAGCCCCACCCCCCTGGGCTATAGCCTTTTTCCGCTGGACGAACTTGGCGCCCCGGCTTCGGGCGGTTATTTTTGGGCACTGCTGTCCCCGTGGCCTACTTTTGGCACAAGGACGACCCTCATAAAGTCTTGCGCCATTCCCAGTCCGGCGGACGAAGTCGGCCAGCCCCACTCCCCAAGGCTATAGCCCACCCGTTTTTGTGGCCTTTTTCCGCTGGACGAACTTGGCGCCCCGGCCTTCGGGCGGTTATTTTTCGGGTGCGGCTGTGCCCGCGGCCTAGTTTTGGCACACGGAGGCCTCTCGCAAAGTCTCGCGCCATTCCTAGTCCGGCGGACGAAGTTGGCCAGCCCCACCCCCCAAGGCTATAGCCCACCCGTTTTTGTGGCCTTTTTCCGCTGGACGAACTTGGTGCCCCGGACTTCGGGCTGTTATTTTTGGGTGCGCCTGTGCCCGTGGCCTATTTTTAGCACACGGAGGCCCCTCGTAAAGTCTCACGCCATTCCGAGTCCGGCGGACGAAGTGGGCCAGCCCCACCCCCCAAGGCTATAGCCCACCCGTTTTTGTGGCCTTTTTCCGCTGGACGAATTTGGCGCCCCGGCCTTCGGGCGGTTATTTTTGGGCGTGCCTGTACGTGCGGCATATTTTTGGCACACGGAGGTCCCTCGCAAAGTCTCGCGCCATTCCGAGTCCGGCGGACGAAGTTGGACAGCCCCACCCCCCTAGGCTATAGCCTTTTTCCGCTGGACGAACTTGGCGCCCCGGCTTCGGGCGGTTATTTTTGGGTACTGCTGTGCCCGCGGCCTACTTTTGGCACAAGGACGACCCTCATAAAGTCTCGCGCCATTCCCAGTCCGGCGTACGAAGTCGGCCAGCCCCCCTCCCCAAGGCTATAGCCCACCCGTTTTTGTGGCCTTTTTCCGCTGGACGAACTTTGCGCCCCGGCCTTCGGGCGGGTATTTTTGGGCGCGGCTGTGACCGGGGCCTATTTTTGGCACACGGAGGCGCCTTGGAAAGTCTCACTCTATTCCGAGTCCGGCGGACGAAGTTGGCCAGCCCCACCCCCCAAGGCTATAGCCCACCCGTTTTTGTGGCCTTTTTCCGCTGGACGAACTTGGCGCCCCGGCCTTCGGGTGGGTATTTTTTGGCGAGGCTGTGTCCGCCGGCTATTTTTGGCACACGGAGGTGCCTCGCAATGTCTCATGCCAATTCGAGTCCGGCGGACGAAGTTGGCCAGCCCCACCCCCCAAGGCTATAGCCCACCCGTTTTTGTGGCCTTTTTCCGCTGGACGAACTTGGCACCCCGGCCTTCGGGCGGGTTTTTTTGGGCACGGCTGTGCCCGTGGCCTATTTTTGGCACACGGAGGTGCCTCGCAAAGTCTCTGGCCATTCCGAGTCCGGCGGACGAAGTTGGCCAGCCCCACCCCCCAAGGCTATACCCCACCCGTTTTTGTGGCCTTTTTCCGCTGGACGAACTTTGCGCCCCGGCCTTTGGGAGGGTATTTTTGGGCGCGACTGTGCCCGAGGCCTATTTTTTGGCGCACAGAGGTGCCTCGCAATGTCTCGCACCATTCCGAGTCCGGCGGACGAAGTGGGCCAGCCCCAGCCCCCAAGGCTATAGCCCACCCGTTTTTGTGGCCTTTTTCCGCTGGACGAACTTGGCGCCCCGGCCTTCGGGCGGGTATTTTTTGGTGCGCCTGTGCCCGCCGCCTATTTTTGGCACTCGGAGGTGCCTCGCAAAGTCTCGCGCTAATTCCAGTCCGGCGGACGAAGTTGGCCAGCCCCACCCCCCAAGGCTATAGCCCACCCGTTTTTGTGGCCTTTTTCCGCTGGACGAACTTGGCACCCCGGCCTTCGGGTGGGTTTTTTTGGGCGCGGCTGTGCCCGTGGCCTATTTTTGGCACACGGAGGTGACTCGCAAAGTCTCGGGCCATTCCGAGTCCGGCGGACGAAGTTGGCCAGCCCCGCCCCCCAAGGCTATAGCCCATCCATTTTTGTGGCCTTTTTCCGCTGGACGAACTTGGCGCACCGGCCTTCGGACGGTTATTTTTCGGTGCGGCTGTGCCCGCGGCCAATTTTTGGCACACGGAGGCCCTCGCAAAGTCTCACGCCATTCCGATTCTGGCGGACGAAATTGGCCAGCCCCACCTCCCAAGGCCATAGCCCACCCGTTCTTGTCGCCTTTTTCCGCTGGACGAACTTGGCGCCCCGGCTTTCGGGCGGTTATTTTTGGGTGCGTCTGTGCCCGCGGCCTATTTTTGGCACACGGAGGCCCCTCACAAAGTCTCGCGCCATTCCGAGTCCGGCGGACGAAGTTGGCCAGCCCCACCCCCCAAGGCTATAGCCCACCCGTTTTTGTGGTATTTTTCCGCTGGAGGAACTTGGCGCCCCGGCTTTCGGGCATTTATTTTTGTACGCGGCTTAGTCCGCGGCCTATTTTTGGTACACGGAGGCCCCTCGCAAAGTCTCGCACCATTCCGAGTCCGGCGGACGAAGTTGGCCAGCCCCACCTGCCAAGGCCATAGCCCACCCGTTTTTGTCGCCTTTTTCCGCTGGACGAACTTGGCGCCCCGGCCTTCAGGTGGTTATTTTTGGGCGCGGCTGTGCCCGCAGCCTATTTTTCGCACACGGAGGCCCCTCGTAAAGTCTCGCGCCATTCCGAGTCCGGCGGACGAAGTTGACCAGCCCCACCCGACAAGGCTATAACCCACCCGTTTTTGTGGCCTTTTTCCGCTGGACGAACTTGGCGCCCCGGCCTTCGTGCGGTTATTTTTGGGCGTGGCTGTGCCCGCGGCCTATTTTTGGCACTAGGAGGCCCCTCCCAAAGTCACGCGCCATTCCGAGTCCGGCGGTCGAAGTTGGCCAGCCCCACCCCCCAAGGCTATAGCCCACCCGTTTTTGTGGCCTCTTTCCGCTGGACGAACTTGGCGCCCCGGCCTTCGGGCGGGTATTTTTGGGTGCGGCTGTGCCTGCAGCCTATTTTTCGCACACGGAGGACCCTCGTAAAGTCTCGCGCCATTCCGAGTCCGGCGGACGAAGTTGACCATTCCCACCCGACAAGGCTATAACCCACCCGTTTTTGTGGCCTTTTTCCGCTGGACGAACTTGGCGCCCCGGCCTTCGGGCGGTTATTTTTGGGCGTGGCTGTGCCCGCGGCCTATTTTTGGCACACGGAGGGCCCTCGCAAAGTCTCACGCCATTCCGAGTCCGGCGGACGAAGTTGGCCAGCCCCACCTCCCAAGGCTATAGCCCACCTGTTTTTGTGGCCTTTTTCCGCTGGACGAACTTGGCGCCCCGGCCTTCGGGTGGTTATTTTTGTGCGCGGCTGTGCCCGCGGCCTATTTTTGGCACATGAGGGCCCTCGCAAAGTCTCGCGCCATTCCGAGTCCCGAGGACGAAGTTGGCCTGCCCCACCCCCCAAGGCTGTAGCCCACCCATTTTTGTGGCCTTTTTCCGCTGGACGAACTTGGCGCCCCGGCCTTCGTGCGGTTATTTTTGGGCGCGGCTGTGCCCGTGGCCTATTTTTGGCAAATGAGGGCCCTCACAAAGTCTCGCGCCATTCCGAGTCCCGAGGACGAGGTTGGCCAGCCCCAGCCCTCAAGGCTGTAGCCCACCCGTTTTTGTGGCCTTTTTCCGCTGGATGAACTTGGCGCCCCGGCCTTCGGGCGGTTATTTTTGGGTGTGGCTGTGCCCGCGGCCTATTTTTGGCACACGTAGGGCCCTCGTAAAGTCTCGCTCCATTCCGAGTCCGGCGGACGAAGTTGGCCAGCCCCACCTCCCAAGGCTATAGCCCACCCGTTTTTGTGGCCTTTTTCCGCTGGACGAACTTGGCGCCCCGGCCTTCGTACGGTTATTTTTGGGCACGGCTGTGCCCGCGGCCTATTTTTGGCACATGAGGGCCCTCACAAAGTCTCGCGCCATTCCGAGTCCTCGCGTTCGAAGTTGGCCAGCCCCTCCCCTAAGGCTATAGCCCACCCGTTTTTTGGCTATTTTTCCGCTGGACGAACCTGGCGCCCCGGCCTTCGGGTGGTTATTTTTGGGCGCGGCTGTGCCCGCGGCCTATTTTTGGCACGCGGAGGCCGCTCGAAAAGTCTCGCCCCATTCCGAGTCCGGCGGACGAAGTTGGCCAGCCCTCCCCAAGGCTATAGCCCACCCGTTTTTTGACCATTTTTCCGCTGGTCGAACATGGCGCCCGGCCTTCGGCGCGGTTATTTTTGGGCGCGGCTGTGCCTGCGGCCTATTTTTAGAATGTGGAGGCCGCCGCAGTCTCGACCCATTCCGAGTCCGCGGACGGTTGGCCAGCCCCTCCCCCAAGGCTATAGCCCACCCGCTTTTGGCAATTTTTCCGCTGGTCGAACCTCGCGCCCCGGCCTTCGGGCGGTCATTTTTGGGTGCAGCTGTGGCCGCGGCCTATTTTTCTCACGCTGAGACCGCCGCAAAGTCTCGCCCCATTCTGAGTCCGCGGACGAAATTGGCCAGCTCCTCCCCCAAGGCTATAGCCCACCCGCTTTTTTGGCCATTTTTCCGCTGGATGAACTTGGCGCCCCGGCCTTCGGGCGGTTATTTTTGGGCGCGGCTGTGCCCGTGGCCTATTTTTGAAAAGCGGAGGCCGCTCAGAAGTCTCCCCATTCCGAGTCCGCGGACGAAGTTGGCCAGCCCCTCCCCAAGGCTATAGCCCACCCGCTTTTTGGCCATTTTTCCGCTGGAAGAACTTGGCGCCCCGGCCTTCGGGCGGTTATTTTTGGGCGCGGCTGTGCCCGTGGCCTATTTTTGGTATGCGGAGGCCGCACGAAAAGTCTCGCCCCATTCCGAGTCCGGCGGACGGTGGGCCAGCCTCTCCCGCCAAGGCTATAGCCCAACATTTTTTAGGCCATTTTTCCGCTGGACGATCTTGGCGCCTCGCCTTCGGCCGACATTTTGGGCGCGGCTGTGCCCGCGGCCTATTTTTGGCATTGGGAGGCCGCCGCAGTCTCCCCATTCCGAGTCCGCGGACGAAGTTGAACAGCCCCTCCCCAAGGCTATAGCCCACCCGTTTTTGGCCATTTTTCCGCTCGATTTAACTCGCGCCCCGGCCTTCGGGCGGTTATTTTGGGTGCAGTTGTGCCCACGGCCTATTTTTCTCACGCGGAGGCCGCCGCAAAGTCTCGCCCCATTCCGAGTCCGGTGGACGGTTGGCCAGCCCCTCCCCCAAGGCTATAGCCCACCCGCTTTTTTGCCCATTTTTCCGCTGGACGAACTTGCGCGCCCGGCCTTCGGGCGGTTATTTTTGGGTGCGGCTGTGCCCCTGGCCTATTTTTGGTATGCGGAGGCCGCACGAAAAGTCTCGCCCCATTCCGAGTCCGGCGGACGAAGTGGGCCAGCCTCTCCCGCCAAGGCTATAGCCCACCCGTTTTTTGGCCATTTTTCCGCTGGACGAACTTGGCGCCCCGGCCTTCGGGCGGTTATTTTTGGGCGAGGCTGTGCCCGTGGCCTATTTTTGGCACGCGGAGGCCCCTCGCAAAGTCTCGCGCTATTCCGAGTCCGGCGGACGTAGTTGGCCAGCCCCACCCCCCAAGGGTATTGCCCACCCGTTTTTGTGGCCTTTTTCAGCTGGACGCACCTGGCGCCCCGGCCTTCAGGCGGTTATTTTCAGTCGCGGCTGCCCCCGCGGCCTATTTTTGGCACACGGAGGCCCCTCGTAAAGTCTCGCGCCTTTCTGAGTCCGGCGGAAGAAGTTGGCCAGCCCCACCCCCCAAGGCTATAGCCCACCCGTTTTTGTGGCCATTTTCCGCTGGACGAACTTGGCGCCCCGGCCTTCGGGCGGTTATTTTTGCGCGCGGCTGTGTCCGCTGCCTATTTTTGGCACGCGGAGGCCGATCGCAAAGTCTCGCCCCATTCCGAGTCCGGCGGACGAAGTTGGCCAGCCCCTCCCCCCAAGGCTATAGCCCACCCGTTTTTTGCCCATTTTTCCGCTGGACGAACTTGGCGCCCCGGCCTTCGGGTGGTTATTTTTGGGTACGGCTGTGCCCGTGGCCTATTTTTAGCACGAGGAGGCGGCTCGCAAAGTCTCCCCCCATTCCGTGTCCGGCAGACGAAGTCGGCCAGGCCCTCCCCTAAGGCTATAGCCCACCCGTTTTTTGGCTATTTTTCCGCTG
>JAUJEF010000707.1:0-25000 GCA_030444885.1 Citrus sp. QX-2021
CTGCCCCACCCCCCAAGGCTATAGCCCACCCATTTTTGTGGCCTTTTTCCGCTGGACGAACATGGCGCCCCGAACTTCGGGCGGTTATTTTTGGGCGCGGCTGTGCCCGCGGCCTATTTTTGGCACACGGAGGCCCCTCGCAAAGTCTCGCGCCATTCCGAGTATGGCGGACGAAGTCGGCCAGCCCCACCCCCCAAGGCTATGGCCCACCCGTTTTTGTGGCCTTTTTACGCTGGACGAACTTGGTGCCCCGGCATTCGGGCGGTTATTTTTGGGCGCGGCTGTGCCCGCAGCCTATTTTTGGCACACGGAGGCCCCTCGCAATGTCTCCCGCCATTGCGAGTCCGGCGGACGAAGTTGGCCAGCACCACCCCCCAAGGCTATAGCCCACCCGTTTTTGTGGCCTTTTTCCGCTGGACGAACTTGGCGCCCCGGCCTTCGGGGGGTTATTTTTGGACGCGGCTGTGCCCGCGGCCTATGTTTTTCACACGGAGGCCCCTCGCAAAGTCTCGCGCCATTCCGAGTCCGGCGGACGAAGTTGGCCAGCCCACCCCCCAAGGCTATAGCCCACCCGTTTTTGTGGCCTTTTTCCGCTGGACGAACTTGGCGCCCCGGCCTTCGGGCATTTATTTTTGGGCACGGCTGTGCCCGCTATCAATTTTCGGCACACGGAGAACCCTCGCAAAGTCTCGCTCCATTCCGAGTCCGGCGGACGAAGTGGGCCAGCCCCACCCCCCAAGGCTACAGCCCGCCCGTTTTTGTAGCCTTTTTCCGCTGGACGAACTTGGCGCCCCGGCCTTCGGGTGGTTATTTTTCGGCGCGGCTGTGCCCGCAGCCTATTTTTGGCAAACGGAGGCCCGTCGCAAAGTCTCACCCCATTCCGAGTCCGCCGGACGAAATTGGCCAGCCCCACCCCCCAAGGCTATAGCCCACCTGTTTTTTGGCCATTTTTCCGCTAGGGGGTTTGGGCGCACCGACCTTCGGGCAGTTATTTTTGGGCGCGGCGGTGCCCGCGGCCTATTTTTGACACGCGGAGGCCGTTCGCAAAGTCTCACCCCATTCCGAGTCCGGCGGACGAAGTAGGCCGGCCCCGCCCCCCAAGGCTATAGCCCACCCGTTTTTTGGCCATTTTTCCGCTGGATGAACTTGGCGCCCAGGCCTTCGCGCGGTTATTTTTGGGCGCGGCTGTGCCCATGACCTATTTGTGGCATGCGGAGGCCGCTCGCAAAGTCTTGCCCCATTCTGAGTCCGGCGGACGAAGTTGGCCAGTCCCTCCCCCCAAGGATATAGCCCACCCGTTTTATGGCCATTTTTCCGCTGGGGGGTATCGGCGCGCCGACCTTCGGGCCGTTATTTTTGGGCGCGGCTGTGCCCGCGGCATATTTTTGACACGCGGAGGCCGCTCGCAAAGTCTCGCCCCATTCCGAGTCCGGCGGGCGAACTTGGCCAGCCCCTCCCCCCAAGGCTATAGCCCACCCGTTTTTGTGGCCTTTTTCCGCTGGACGAACTTGGCGCCCCGGCCTTCGGGCGGTTATTTTATGGCGCGGCTGTGCCCGGGGCTTATTTTTGGCAAGCGGAGGCCGTTCGCAAAGTCTCACGCCATTCCGAGTCCGGCGGACGAAGTTGGCTAGCCCCACCCCCCAAGGCTATAGCACACCCGTTTTTGTGGCCTTTTTGCGCTGGACGAACTTGGCGCCCCGGCCTTCGGGCGGTTATTTTTGGGCGCGGCTTTGCCCGCGGCCTATTTTTGGCTCACGGAGGCCCCTCGCAAAGTCTCACGCCATTCCGAGTCCGGCGGACGAAGTTGGCCAGCCCCACTCCCCAAGGCTATAGCCCACCCGTTTTTGTGGCCTTTTTCCACTGGACGAACTTGGCGCCCCGACCTTCGGGCGGTTATTTTTGGATGTGGCTGTGCCCGGGGCCTATTTTTGGCACACGGAGGCCGCTCGCAATGTCTCGCGCCATTCCGAGTCCGGCGGACGAAGTTGGCCAGCCCCACCCCCCAAGGCTATAGCCCACCCGTTTTTGTTGCCTTTTTCCGATGGACAAACTAGGCGCCCCAGCCTTCGGGCGGTTATTTTTCGGTGCGGCTGTGCCGGGGGCCTATTTTTTGCAGACAAAGGCCGCTCGCAAAGTCTTACGCCAGTCCGAGTCCGGCGGACGAAGTTGGGCAGCCCCACCCCCCAAGGCTATAGCCCACTGTTTTTGTGGCCTTTTTCCGCTGGACGAACTTGGCGCCCCGGCCTTCGGGAGGTTATTTTGGGGCGCGGCTGTGCCCGGGGCCTATTTTTGGCACATGGAGGCCACTCGCACAGTCTCGCGCCATTCCGAGTCCGGCGGACGAAGTTTGCCAGCCCAACCCCCCAAGGCTATAGCCCACCCGTTTTTGTGGCCATTTTCCGCTGGACGAACTTGGCGCCCCGGCCTTCGGGTGGTTATTTTTGGGCGCGGCTATGCCCGCGGCCTATTTTTGCATGTGGAGGCCCCTCGTAAAGTCTCGCGCCATTCCGAGTCCGGCGGACGAAGTTGGCCAGCCGCTCCCCCCACGGCTATAGCCCACCCGTTTTTGTAGCCTTTTTCTGCTGGACGAACTTGGCGCCCTGGCTTCGGGCGGTTATTTTTGGGCGCGGCTGTGCCCGTGGCCTATTTTTGGCACACAGAGGCCCCTCGCAAAGTCTCGCGCCATTCCGAGTCCGGCGGACGTTGTCGGTAAGCCCCACCCCCAAACGCTAGAGCCCACCCGTTTTTGTGGCCTTTTTCCGCTGGACGAAGTTGGTGCCCCGGCCTTCGGGCCGTTATTTTTTGGCGCGGCTGTTCCCGTGGCCTACTTTTGGCACACGGAGGCCCCTCGCAAAGTCTCGCGCCATTCCCAGTCCGGCGGACGTAGTTGGCCAGCCCCACCCCCCAAGGCTATAGCCCACCCGTTTCTGTGGCCTTTTTCCGCTGGACGAACTTGGCGCCCCGGCGTTCGGGGGGTTATTTCTGGACGCGGCTGTGCCCGGGGCCTATTTTTGGCACACGGAGGCCGCTCGCAATGTCTCGCGCCATTCCGAGTCCGGCGGACGAAGTTTGCCAGCCCCACCCCCCATGGCTATAGCCCACCCGTTTTTGTTGCCTTTTTCCGATGGACAAACTTGGCGCCCCAGCCTTCGGGCGGTTATTTTTCGGTGCGGCTGTGCCGGGGGCCTATTTTTTGCAGACAAAGGCCGCTCGCAAAGTCTTATGCCAGTCCGAGTCCGGCGGACGAAGTGGGCCAGCCCCACCCCCCAAGGCTATAGCCCACCGTTTTTGTGGCCTTTTACCGCTGGACGAACTTGGCGCCCCGGCCTTCGGGAGGTTATTTTTGGGCGCGGCTGTGCCCGGGGCCTATTTTTGGCACATGGAGGCCACTCGCACAGTCTCGCGCCATTCCGAGTCCGGCGGACGAAGTTTGCCAGCCCCACCCCCCAAGGCTATAGCCCACCCGTTTTTGTGGCCATTTTCCGCTGGACGAACTTGGCGCCCCGGCCTTCGGGTGGTTATTTTTGGGCGCGGCTGTGCCCGCGGCCTATTTTTTCATGTGGAGGCCCCTCGTAAAGTCTCGCGCCATTCCGAGTCCGGCGGACGAAGTTGGCCAGCCGCTCCCCCCACGGCTATAGCCCACCCGTTTTTGTAGCCTTTTTCTGCTGGACGAACTTGGCGCCCCGGCTTCGGGCGGTTATTTTTGGGTGCGGCTGTGCCCGCGGCCTATTTTTGGCACACAGAGGTCCCTCGCAAAGTCTCGCGCCATTCCGAGTCCGGCGGACGTTGTCGGTTAGCCCCACCCCCCAACGCTAGAGCCAACCCGTTTTTGTGGCCTTTTTCCGCTGGACGAAGTTGGTGCCCCGGCCTTCGGGCCGTTATTTTTGGGCGCGGCTGTGCCCGTGGCCTATTTTTGGCACACGGAGGCCCCTCGCAAAGTCTCACGCCATTCCGAGTCCGGCAGACGACGTTGGCCAGCCCCACCCCCCAAGGCTATAGCCCACCCGTTTCTGTGGCCTTTTTCCGCTGGACGAACTTGGCGCCCCGGCGTTCGGGGGGTTATTTCTGGACGCGGCTGTGCCCGGGGCCTATTTTTGGCACACGGAGGCCGCTTGCAATGTCTCGCGCCATTCCGAGTCCGGCGGACGAAGTTTGCCAGCCCCACCCCCCATGGCTATAGCCCACCCGTTTTTGTTGCCTTTTTCCGATGGACAAACTTGGCGCCCCAGCCTTCGGGCGGCTATTTTTCGGTGCGGCTGTGCCGGGGGCCCATTTTTTGCAGACAAAGGCCGCTCGCAAAGTCTTATGCCAGTCCGAGTCCGGCGGACGAAGTGGGCCAGCCCCACCCCCCAAGGCTATAGCCCACCGTTTTTGTGGCCTTTTACCGCTGGACGAACTTGGCGCCCCGGCCTTCGGGAGGTTATTTTTGGGCGCGGCTGTGCCCGGGGCCTATTTTTGGCACATGGAGGCCACTCGCACAGTCTCGCGCCATTCCGAGTCCGGCGGACGAAGTTTGCCAGCCCCACCCCCCAAGGCTATAGCCCACCCGTTTTTGTGGCCATTTTCCGCTGGACGAACTTGGCGCCCCGGCCTTCGGGTGGTTATTTTTAGCGCGGCTGTGCCGCGGCCTATTTTTTCATGTGGAGGCCCCTCGTAAAGTCTCGCGCCATTCCGAGTCCGGCGGACGAAGTTGGCCAGCCGCTCCCCCCACGGCTATAGCCCACCCGTTTTTGTAGCCTTTTTCTGCTGGACGAACTTGGCGCCCCGGCTTCGGGCGGTTATTTTTGGGTGCGGCTGTGCCCGCGGCCTATTTTTTGCACACAGAGGTCCCTCGCAAAGTCTCGCGCCATTCCGAGTCCGGCGGACGTTGTCGGTTAGCCCCACCCCCCAACGCTAGAGCCAACCCGTTTTTGTGGCCTTTTTCCGCTGGACGAAGTTGGTGCCCCGGCCTTCGGGCCGTTATTTTTGGGCGCGGCTGTGCCCGTGGCCTATTTTTGGCACACGGAGGCCCCTCGCAAAGTCTCACGCCATTCCGAGTCCGGCAGACGACGTTGGCCAGCCCCACCCCCCAAGGCTATAGCCCACCCGTTTTTGTGGCCTTTTTCTGCTGGATGAACTTGGCGCCCCGGCCTTCGGGCGGTTATTTTTGGACGCCGCTGTGCCCGGGGCCTATTTTTGGCACACGGAGGCCGCTCGCAATGTCTCGCGCCATTCCGAGTCCGGCGGACGAAGTTGGCCAGCCCCACCCCCCAAGGCTATAGCCCACCCGTTTTTGTTGCCTTTTTCCGATGGACAAACTTGGCGCCCCAGCCTTCGGGCGGTTATTTTTCGGTGCGGCTGTGCCGGGGGCCTATTTTTTGCAGACAAAGGCCGCTCGCAAAGTCTTACGCCAGTCCGAGTCCGGCGGACGAAGTGGGCCAGCCCCACCCCCCAAGGTTATAGCCCACCGTTTTTGTGGCCTTTTTCCGCTGGACGAACTTGGCGCCCCGGCCTTCGGGAGGTTATTTTTGGGCGCGGCTGTGCCCGGGGCCTATTTTTGGCACATGGAGGCCACTCGCACAGTCTCGCGCCATTCCGAGTCCGGCGGATGAAGGTGGCCAGCCCCACCTCCCAAGGCTATAGCCCACCCGTTTTTGTGGCCTTTTTCGGCTGAATGAACTTGGCGCCCCGGCCTTCGGGCAGTTATTTTTGGGCGCGACTGTGCCCGCGGCCTATTTTTGGCACACGGAGGGCCCTCGCAAAGCCTCGCGCCATTCCGAGTCCGGCGGACGAAGTTGGCCAGCCCCACCACCCAAGGCTATAGCCCACCCGTTTTTGTGGCCTTTTTCTGCTGGAATAACTTGGCGCCCCGGCCTTCGGGCGGTTATTTTTGGGCGCGGCTGTGTCCGCGGCCTATTTTTGGCACACGGAGGCCCCTCGTAAAGCCTCGTGCCATTCCGAGTCCGGCGGATGAAGGTGGCCAGCCCCACCTCCCAAGGCTATAGCCCACCCGTTTTTGTGGCCTTTTTCCGCTGGATGAACTTGGCGCCCCGGCCTTCGGGCAGTTATTTTTGGGCGCGACTGTGCCCGCGGCCTATTTTTGGCACACGGAGGCCCCTCGTAAGGTCTCGTGCCATTCCGAGTCCGGCGGACGAAGTGGGCCAGCCCCACCCCCCAAGGCTATAGCCCACCCGTTTCTGTGGCCTTTTTCTGCTGGACGAACTTGGCGCCCCGACCTTCGGGTGGTTATTTTTGGACGCGGGTGTGCCCGGGGCCTATTTTTGGCACACGGAGGCCGCTCGCAAAGTCTCGCGCCATTCCGAGTCTGGCGGAAGAAGTGGGCCATCCCCACCCCCCAAGGCTATAGCCCACCGGTTTTTGTGGCCTTTTTCCGGTGGGCGAACGTGGCGCCCCGTCCTTCGGGCGGTTATTGTTGGGTGCGGCTGTGCCCGGGGCCTATTTTTGTCAGACTTAGGCCGCTCTCAAAGTCTCTCGCCATTCCGAGTCCGGCGGACGAAGTTGGCCAGCCCCACCCCCCAAGGCTATAGCCCACCCGTTTTTGTGGCCTTTTTCCGCTGGACGAACTTGGCGCCCCGGCCTTCGGGGGGTGATTTTTCGGCGCGGCTGTGCCCGGGGCCTATTTTGGCACACGGAGGCGCCTCGCGCAAAGTCTCGCGCCATTCCGAGTCCGGCGGACGAAGTTGGCTAGCCCCACCCCCAAGGCTATAGCCCACCCGTTTTTTGGCCATTTTTCCGCTGGACGAACTTGGCGCCCCGGCCTTCGGGCGGTTATTTTTGGGCGCGGCTGTGCCCGCGGCCTATTTTTGGTACACGGAGGCCCCTCGCAAAGTCTCGCGCCATTCCGAGTCCGGCGGACGAAGTTGGCCAGCCCCACCCCCCAAGGCTATAGCCCACCCGTTTTGTGGCCTTTTTCCGCTGGACGAACTTGGCGCCCCGGCCTTCGGGCGGTTATTTTTTAGCACGGCTGTGCCCGGGGCCTATTTTTGGAACACGGAGGCCGCTCGCAAAGTCTCGCGCCATTCCGAGTCCGGCGGACGAAGTTGGCCAGCCCCACCCCCAAGGCTATAGCCCACCCGGATTTGTGTCCTATTACCGCTGGACCAACTTGGCGCCCGGCCTTCGGGCGGTTATTTTTAGGCGCGGCTGTGCCGGGGCCTATTTTTGGAACACGGAGGCCGCTCGCAAAGTCTCGCGCCATTCGAGTCCGGCGGACGAAGTTGCCCAGCCCCACCCCCCAAGGCTATAGCCCACCCGTTTTTGTGGCCTTTTTCCGCGGGACGAACGTGGCGCCCCAGCCTTCGGGCTGTTATTTTTAGCGCGGCTGTGCCGGGGCCTATATTTTGGAACACGGAGGCGGCTCCCAAACTCTCCCGCCATTCCGAGTCCTGCGGACGAAGTTGGCCAGCCCCACCCCCAAGGCTATAGCCCACCCGTTTTGTGGCCTTTTTCCGCTGGACGAACTTGGCGCCCGGCCTTCGGGCGGTTATTTTTAGGCGCGGCTGTGCCCGGAGCCTATTTTTGGCACACGAGAGGCCGCTCGCAAAGTCTCGCGCCATTCCGAGTCCGAGGCGGACGAAGTTGGCCAGCCCCACCCCCAAGGCTATAGCCCACCCGTTTTTGTGGCCTTTTCCGCTGGGCGAACTTGGCGCCCGGCCTTGGGCAGGTATTTTTTTGGCGCGGCTGTGCCTGTGGCCTATTTTTGGTACGCAGAGGCGCCTCGAAAAGTCTCCTCCCGTTCCGAGTCCGGCGGACGAACTAGTTCAGCCCCACCCCCCAAGGCTATAGCCCACCCGTTTTTGTGGCTTTTTTCCGCTGGACTTACTTGGCGCCCCGGCATTGGGGCGGTTATTTTTAGGCGCGGCTGTGTCCAGGGCCTATTTTTGGCACACGGAGGCCGCTCACAAAGTCTCGTCCCATTCCGAGTCCGGCGGACGAACTTGGCCAGCCCCACCCCCCAAGGCTATAGCCCACCCGTTTCTGTGTCCTGTTTCCGCTGGACGAACTTGGCGCCCGCAGCCTTCGGGCAGGTATTTTTGCTGCGGCTGTGCCTGTGGCCTATTTTTGGTACACGGAGAGGTGCCTCGCAAAGTCTCGCGCCATTCCGAGTCCGGCGGACGAAGTTGGCCAGCCCGCTCCCCCAAGGCTATAGCCCACCCGTTTTGTGGCCTTTTTCCGCTGGGCGAACTTGGCGCCCGGCCTTCAGGCGGTTATTTTTGGCGCGGCTGTGCCGGGGCCTATTTTTGGCACCGGAGGCCCGCTCGCAAAGTCTCGCGCCATTCCGAGTCCGGCGGATGAAGTTGGCCAGCCCCACCCCCAGGCTATAGCCCACCCGTTTTTGTGGCCTTTTTCCGCTGGGCCAGACTTGGCGCCCGGCCTTCGGGCAGTTATTTTTGGGCGCGGCTGTGCCGGGGCCTATTTTGGAACATGGGCCGCTCGCAAAGTCTCGCGCCATTCCGAGTCCGGCGGACGAAGTTGGCCAGCCCACCCCCAAGGCTATAGCCCACCCGTTTTTGTGGCCTTTTTCCGCTGGGCCGAACTTGGCGCCCGGCCTTGGGCGGTTATTTTTAGGCGCGGCTGTGCCGGTGCCTATTTTTGGCACACGGAGGCTGCTAGCAAACTCTCGCGCCATTCCGAGTCCGGCGGACGAGGATAGTTGGCAGACCCACCCCAAGGCTATAGCCCACCCGTTTTTGTGGCCTTTTTCCGCTGGGCCGAACTTGGCGCCCGGCCTTCGGGCGGTTATTTTTGGGCGCGGCTGTGCCGGGGCCTATTTTTGGTACGGAGGCCGCTCGCAAAGTCTCGCGCCATTCCGAGTCTGGCGGACGAAGGCCAGCCCCACCCCCCAAGGCTATAGCCCACCCGTTTTTGTGGCCTTTTTCCGCTGGACGAACTTGTCGCCCCGTCCGTTGGGAGGTTAATTTTTGGAGCGGCTTTTTCATGGGAATATTTTTTGCACACGGAGGCCGCTTGCAAAGTCTCTCGCCATTCCGAGTCCGGCGGACGTAGTTGGCCAGCCCCACCCCCCCAGGCTATAGCCCAGCCGTTTTTGTGGCCTTTTTCCGCTTGACGAACTTGGCGCCCGGCCTTGAGGGCGGTTATTTTTGGCGCGGCTGTGTCCGGGCCTATTTTGGCACACGGAGGCGCCTCGCAAAGTCTCGCGCCATTCCGAGTCCGGCCGGGACGAAGTTGGCCAGCCCCACCCCCAAGGCTATAGCCCACCCGTTTTGTGGCCTTTTTCCGCTGGACGAACTTGGCGCCCGGCCTTCGGGCGGTTATTTTTAGGCGCGGCTGTGCCCGGGCCTATTTTGGCACACGGAGGCGCTCGCAAAGTCTCGCGCCATTCCGAGTCCGGCGGACGAGAGTGGGCCGGCCCCACCCCCCAAGGCTATAGCCCACCCGTTTTTGTGGCCTTTTTCCGCTGGGCCGAACTTGGCGCCCGGCCTTCGGGCGGTTATTTTTGGGCGCGGCTGTGCCGGGGCCTATTTTTGGCACACGGAGGCCTGCGCAAAGTCTCGCGCCATTCCGAGTCCGGCGGACGAAGTTGGCCAGCCCCACCCCCAAGGCTATAGCCCACCCGTTTTGTGGCCTTTTTCCGCTGGGCCGAACTTGGCGCCCGGCCTTGGGCGGTTATTTTTAGGCGCGGCTGTGCCCAGGGCCTATTTTGGCAACACGGAGGCCGCTCGCAAAGTCTCGCGCCATTCCGAGTCCGGCGGACAGACGAAGTTGGCCAGCCCCACCCCCAAGGCTATAGCCCACCCGTTTTGTGGCCTTTTTCCGCTGGGCCGAACTTGGCGCCCGGCCTTCGGGGCGGTTATTTTTAGGCGCGGCTGTGCCGGGGCCTATTTTTGGCACACGGGAGGCCGCTCGCAAAGTCTCGCGCCATTCCGTCCGGGCGGACGAAGTTGGCCAGCCCCACCCCCAAGGCTATAGCCCACCCGTTTTGTGGCCTTTTTCCGCTGGACGAACTTGGCGCCCCGGCCTTCGGGCGGTTATTTTTGGGCGCGGCTGTGCCCCGGGGCTTATTTTTGGCACACGGAGGCCTCGCAAAGTCTCGCGCCATTCCGAGTCCGAGCGGACGAAGTTGGCCAGCCCCACCCCCAAGGCTATAGCCCACCCGTTTTGTGGCCTTTTCCGCTGGACCGAACTTGGCGCCCGGCCCTCGGGCGGTTAATTTTGGGCGCGGCTGTGCCCGGGGCCTATTTTTGGCACACGGAGGCCGCTCGCAAAGTCTCGCGCCATTCCGAGTCCGGCGGACGAGGTTGGCCAGCCCCACCCCCCAGGCCATAGCCCACCCGTTTTGTGGCCTTTTTCCGCTGGGCGAACTTGGCGCCCGGCCTTCGGGCGGTTATTTTGGGGCGCGGCTGTGGCCGGGGCCTATTTTTGCCACGGAGGCCGCTCGCAAAGTCTCGCGCCATTCCGAGTCCGGCGGACAGAAGTTGGCCAGCCCCACCCCCAAGGCTATAGCCCACCCGTTTTGTGGCCTTTTTCCGCTGGGGCAGACTTTGGCGCCCGGCCTTGGTAGGTTATTTTTTGGCGCGGCTGTGCCCAGCCTATTCCTATTTTTGGCACACGGAGCCGCTCGCAAAGTCTCGCGCCATTCCGAGTCCGGCGGGACGAGAGTTGGCCAGCCCCACCCCCAGGCTATAGCCCACCCGTTTTGTGGCCTTTTCCAGCTGGACGAACTTGGCGCCCGGCCTTCGGGCGGTTATTTTTTGGCGCGGCTGTGCCCAGGGCCTATTTTTGGCACACGGTTGCCGCTCGCAAAAGTCTCGCGCCATTCCGAGTCCGGCGGACGAAGTTGGCCAGCCCCACCCCCAGGCTATAGCCCACCCGTTTTTGTGGCCTTTTTCCGCTGGACGAACTTGGCGCCCGGCCTTCGGGCGGTTATTTTTAGGCGCGGCTGTGCCGGGGCCTATTTTGGCACCACGGAGGCCGCCTCGCAAAGTCTGGCGCCATTCCGAGTCCGTGCGGACGAAGTTGCCCAGCCCCCCCCCCCAAGGCGATAGCCCACCCGTTTTGTGGCCTTTTCCGCTGGACGAACTTGGCGCCCGGCCTTGGGTGGTTATTTTTAGGGCGCGGCTGTGCCGGGGCCTATTTTGGCACACGGAGGCCGCTCGCAAAGTCTCGCGCCATTCCGAGTCCGGTGGACCAGTTGGCCAGCCCCACCCCCCAAGGCTATAGCCCACCCGTTTTTGTGGCCTTTTTTCGCTGGACGAACTTGGCGCCACAGCCTTCGGGCGGTTATTTTTAGGCGGCTGTGCCGCGGCCTTTTTTTGGCTGGCGGAGGCCTCGCAAAGTCTCGCGCCATTCCGAGTCCGGCGGACGAAGTTGGCCAGCCCCACCCCCAAGGCTATAGCCCACCGTTTTTGTGGCCTTTTCCGCTGGACGAACTTGGCGCCCCGGCCTTGGGCGGTTATTTTTGGGCGCGGCTGTGCCAGGGGCATATTTTTGGCACACGGTGGCCGCTCGCAAAGTCTCGCGCCATTCCGAGTCGGGCGGACGAAGTTGGCCAGCCCCCCCCCAAGGCTATAGCCCACCCGTTTTTGGGCCATTTTCGCTGGGGCGAACTTGGCGCCCGGCCTTCGGGCGGTTATTTTGGGCGCGGCTGTGCCGGCCTATTTTTGGCACACGGAGGCCGCTCGCAAAGTCTCGCGCCATTCCGAGTCCGAGCGGACGAGAAGTTAGCCAGCCCCACCCCCCAAGGCTATAGCCCACCCGTTTTTGTGGCCTTTTCCGCTGGGCCGAACTTGGCGCCCGGCCTTGGGCGGTTATTTTTAGGCGCGGCTGTGCCCGGGCTATTTTGGCACACGGAGGCCGCTCGCAAAGTCTCGCGCCATTCCGAGTCCGGCGGACGAAGTTGGCCAGCCCCCCCCCCAAGGCTATAGCCCACCCGTTTTTGTGGCCTTTTTCCGCTGGACGAACTTGGCGCCCCGGCCTTCGGGCGGTTATTTTTGGGCGCGGCTGTGCCCGCGGCCTATTTTTGGCACACGGAGGCCGCTCGCAAAGTCTCGCGCCATTCCGAGTCCGGCGGACGAAGTTGGCCAGCCCCACCCCCAAGGCTATAGCCCACCCGTTTTTGTGGCCTTTTTCCGCTGGACGAACTTGGCGCCCCGGCCTTCGGGCGGGTTATTTTGGGCGCGGCTGTGCCCGAGGCCTATTTTTGCACACAGGAGGCGCTCGCAAAGTCTCGCGCCATTCGAGTCCGGCGGACGAAGTTGGCCAGCCCCACCCCCAAGGCTATAGCCCACCCGTTTTGTGGCCTTTTCCATTGGAGCGAACTTGGCGCCCGGCCTTGGGCGGTTATTTTTGGGCGCGGCTGTGCCGGGGCCTATTTTTGGCACACGGGGCCTCTCGCAAAGTCTCGCGCCATTCCGAGTCCGGCGGACCAGGCCAGTTGGCCAGCCCCACCCCCAAGGCTATAGCCCACCCGTTTTGTGGCCTTTTTCCGCTGGACGAACTTGGCGCCCGGCCTCGGGCGGGTATTTTTGGGCGCGGCTGTGCCCGCGGGCTATTTTGTGCACACGGAGGCGCTCGCAACGTCGCGCGCCAGTCCGAGTCCGGCGGCCGACGTTGGCCAGCCCCACCCCCCAAGGCTATAGCCCACCCGTTTGTGTTGCCTCTTTCCGCTGGTTGAAATTGGCGCACCGGCCTTCGGGCGGGTTATTTTGGGCGCGGCTGTGCCCGCGGCCTATTCTCGGCTCCCTGATGCCGCTCGCAAAGTCTCGCGCCATTCCGAGTCCGGCGGACGAAGTTGGCCAGCCCCACCCCCAGGCTACAGCCCACCCGGTTTTGTGGCCGTTTTCCGCTGGGCGAACTTGGCGCCCCGGCCTTCGGGGAGTTATTTTTGGGCGCGGCTGTGTCCGCGGCGTATTTTGGCACACGGAGGCCCCTCGCAAAGTCTCGCGCCATTCCGAGTCCGGCGGACGAAGTTGGCCAGCCCCACCCCAAGGCTATAGCCCACCCGTTTTTGTGGCCTTTTTCCGCTGGACGAACTTTGCGCCCCGTCCTTCGTGCGGTTATTTTGGGCTCGGCTGTGCCCGCGTCCTACATTTGGCACACGGAGGAGACTCGCAAAGTCTCGCGCCATTCCGAGTCCGGCGGACGAGTTGGCCAGCCCCACCCCCAAGGCTATAGCCACCCGTTTTTGTGGCCTTTTTCCGCTGGGCGAACTTGGCGCCCGGCCTTCGGGCGGTTATTTTTAGTAGCGGCTGTGCCCGCTGACTATTATTGCAGCACACGGAGCGCCTCTCGCAAAGTCTCGCGCCATTCCGAGTCCGGCGGACAGAAGTTGGCCAGCCCACCCCAAGGCTATAGCCCACCCGTTTTGTGGCCTTTTTCCGCTGGACGAACTTGGCGCCCGGCCTTGGGCGGTTATTTTTAGCGCGGCTGTGCCATGGCCTATTTTGGCACACGGAGGCGACTCGTAAAGTCTCGCGCCATTCCGAGTCCGGAGGAAGAAGTTGGCCAGCCCACCCCCCAAGGCTATAGCCCCCCCGTTTTTGTGGCCTTTTTCCGCTAGACGAACATGGCGCCCCGGCCGTCGGGCGGGTATTTTTGGGTGCGGCTGTGTCCGCGGCCTATTTTTGGCACACAGCAGAGCGCCTCGCAAAGTCTCGCCCATTCCGAGTCCGGCGGACGAAGTTGGCCAGCCCCACCCCCAGGGCGATTGCCCACCCGTTTTGTGGCCTTTTCCACGCTGGACGAACTTGGCGCCCGGCCTTCGGGCGGTTATTTTTGGGCGCGGCTGTGCCCGCGGCCTATTTTTGGCACGGAGGCCGCTCGCAATGTCTCGCGCCATTCCGAGTCCGGCGGACGAAGTCGGCCAGCCCCACCCCCCAAGGCTATAGCCTAGCCGTTTTTGTGGCCTTTTTCCGCTGGACGAACCTGGCGCCCCGGCCTTCGGGCGGTTATTTTTGGGCGCGGCTGTGCCCGCGGCCTATTTTTTGCACACGGAGGCGCCTCGCAAAGTCTCGCGCCATTCCGAGTCCGGCGGACGAAGTTGGCCAGCCCCACCCCCCAAGGCTATAGCCCACCCGTTTTTCTGGACTTTTTCCGCTGGACGAACTTGGCGCCCCGGCCTTCGAGCGCTTATTTTTGGTAGCGGCTGTGCCCGCAGCCTATTGTTGGCACACGGAGGCCGCTCGCAAAGTCTCGTACCATTCCGAGTCCGGCAGACGAACTTGGCCAGCCCCACCCCCCAAGGCTATAGCCCACCCGATTTTGTGGCCTTTTTCCGCTGGACGAACTTGGGGCCCGGCCTCTGGGCGTTTATTTTTGGGCGCGGCTGTGCCCGCGGCCTATTTTTGGCACACGGAGGCCCCTCGCAAAGTCTCGCGCCATTCCGAGTCCGGCGGACGAAGTTGGCCAGCCCCACCCCCCAAGGCTATAGCCCACCCGTTTTTGTGGCCTTTTTCCGCTGGGCGAACATGGCGCCCGGCCTTGGGCGGTTATTTTTAGGGCGCTGCTGTGCCGCGGCCTATTTTGGCACACGGAGGCCGCTCGCAAAGTCTCGCCCATTCCGAGTCAGCGGACGAAGTTTGGACAGCCCCACCCCAAGGCTATAGCCCACCCGTTTTTGTGGCCTTTTTCCGCTGGGCGAACTTGGCGCCCGGCCTTCGGGCGGTTATTTTTAGGCGCGGCTGTGCCCGCGGCCTATTTTGGCACACGGGTGGCCGCTCGCAAAGTCTCGCGCCATTCCAGTCCGGCGGACGAAGTTGGCCAGCCCACCCCCCAAGGCTATAGCCCACCCGTTTTGTGGCCTTTTCCGCTGGACGAACTTGGCGCCCGGCCTTCGGGCGGTTATTTTTGGGCGCGGCTGTGCCACGCGGCATATTTTGGCACACGGAGGCCGCTCGCAAGTCTCGCGCCATTCCGAGTCCGGACCGGACGAGTTGGCCAGCCCCACCCCCAAGGCTATAGCCCACCGTTTTTGTGGCCTTTTTCCGCTGGACGAACTTGGCGCCCGGCCTTCCTTGGGCGGTTATTTTGGGCGCGGCTGTGCCCCGGCCTATTTTTGGCACACGGAGGCCGCTCGCAAAGTCTCGCGCCATTCCGAGTCCGAGGCGGACGAAGTTGGCCATCCCCCACCCCCCAAGGCTATAGCCCACCCGTTTTTGTGGCCTTTTCCGCTGGACGAACTTGGCGCCCGGCCTTGGGCGGTTATTTTTAGGCGCGGCTGTGCCGTGGCCTGTTATTTTTGGCACGGAGGCGCCTCGCAAAGTCTCGCGCCATTCCGAGTCAGTGGGGACAAAGTTGGCCAGCCCACCCCCAAGGCTATAGCCCACCGTTTTGTGGCCTTTTTCCGCTGGAACCATTGGGCGCCCTTGGCGCCCGGCCTTCGGTGGTTATTTTTGGCGCGGCTGTGCCGCGGCCCTATTTTGGCACACGGAGGCCGCTCGCAAAGTCTCGCGCCATTCCGAGTCCGAGGCGGACCAAGTTGGCCAGCCCCACCCCCAAGGCTATAGCCCACCCGTTTTGTGGCCTTTTTCCGCTGGGCGAACTTGGCGCCCGGCCTTCGGGCGGTTATTTTTGGGTTGCGGCTGTGCCCGCGGCCTGGCCACACACACGGAGGCCGCTCGCAAAGTCTCGCGCCATTCCGAGTCCGGCGGACGAGGATTGGCCAGCCCCACCCCCAAGGCTATAGCCCACCCGTTTTGTGGCCTTTTTCCGCTGGACGAACTTGGCGCCCGGCCTTCGGGCGGGTTATTTTTAAGGCGCGGCTGTGCCCGTGGCCTATTTTGGCACACGGAGGCCTCGCAAAGTCTCGCGCCATTCCGAGTCCGGCGGACGAAGTTGGCCAGCCCCACCCCCAAGGCTATAGCCCACCCGTTTTTGTGGCCTTTTCCGCTGGAGCCGAACTTGGCGCCCGGCCCTCGGGCGCTCGTATTAGCCTTCGGGCGGTTATTTTTGGGCGCGGCTGTGCCCCGCGACCTATTTTTTTGGCACACGGAGGCCTGCTCGCAAAGTCTCGCGCCATTCCGAGTCCGGCGGACGAGAGTTGGCCAGCCCCCCCCCCAAGGCTATAGCCACCGTTTTTGTGGCCTTTTCACTGCTGGACGAACTTGGCGCCCGGCCTTCGGGCGGTTTTTTGGGCGCGGCTGTGCCGCGGCCTATTTTGGCACACGGAGGCCGCTCTCGCAAAGTCTCGCGCCATTCCAGTCCGGCGGACAGAACTGGCCAGCCCCACCCCCAAGGCTATAGCCCCACCGTTTTTGTGTCCTTTTTCCGCTGGGCCAGAACTTGGCGCCCGGCCTTCGGGCGGTTATTTTTGGGCGCGGCTGTGCCCGCGGCCTATTTTTGGCACACGGAGGCGCTGCGCAAAGTCTCGCGCCATTCCGAGTCCGAGCGGACAGAAGTTGGCCAGCCCCACCCCCAAGGCTATAGCCCACCCGTTTTTGTGGCCTTTTCCGCTGGGCGAACTTGGCGCCCGGCCTTCGGGCGGTTATTTTTAAGGTGCGGCTGTGTCCGCGGCCTATTTTTGGCACACAGAGGCCCCTCGCAAAGTCTCGCGCCATTCCGAGTCCGGCGGACGAAGTTGGCCAGCCCCACCCCCCAGGCGATAGCCCACCAGGGGTGGAGGCCATTTTACGGTGGGAGAAATTGGCGCCCCGGCCTTCGGGCATTTATTTTTGGGCGCGGCTGTGCCCACGGCCTATTTTTGGCACATGGAGCCCTCTCACAAAGTCTCAGGCCATTCCGAGTCCGGCGGACGAAGTTGGCCAGCCCCACCCCCCAAGGCTATAGCCCACCCGTTTTTGTGGCCTTTTTCCGCTGGACGAAATTGGCGCCCTGGCCTTCGGGCGGTTATTTTTGGGTGCGGCTGTGGCCGCGGCTTATTTTTGGCACACGGAGCCCCCTCGCAAAGTCTCGCGCCATTCCGAGTCCGGCGGACGAAGTTGGCCAGCCCCACCTCCCAAGGCTATAGCCCACCCGTTTTTGTGGCCTTTTTCCGCTGGACGAACTTGGCGCCCCGGCCTTGGGAGTTATTTTGGGCGCGGCTGTGCCCATGACCTATTTTTACACAGCACACGGAGGCCCTCGCAAAGTCTCGCGCCATTCCGAGTCCGGCGGACCAGAGTTGGCCAGCCCCACCCCCCAAGGCTATAGCCCACCCGTTTTTGTGGCCTTTTCCGCTGGACGAACTTGGCGCCCGGCCTTGGGGCGGTTATTTTTGGGCGCGGCTGTGCCAGCCCGCCTATTTTTGGCACACAGAGGCCACTCGCAAAGTCTCGCGCCATTCCGAGTCCGGCGGACAGAGTTGGCCAGCCCCACCCCCAAGGCTATAGCCCACCCGTTTTTGTGGCCTTTTCCGCTGGGGCGAACTTGGCGCCCGGCCTTCGGGCGGTTATTTTTGGGCGGCTGTGCCCGTTGCCTATTTTTGCACCTGGGGCGCCTCGCAAAGTCGCGCCATTCCGAGTCCGGCGGACGAAGTTGGCCAGCCCCACCCCCAAGGCTATAGCCACCCGTTTTTGTGGCCTTTTTCCGCTGGGCGAACTTGGCGCCCCGGCCTTGGGCGGTTATTTTTAGGGCGCGGCTGTGCCCGCGGCCTATTTTGGCACACGGGGTGCCGCTCGCAAAGTCTCGCGCCATTCCGAGTCCGAGGAACGAAGTTGGCCAGCCCCACCCCCAAGGCTATAGCCCACCCGTTTTTGTGGCCTTTTCCGCTGGACCAACTTGGCGCCTATTTTGCGACCTTCGGTCGGCCCCATTTTGGGCGCGGCTGTGCCCGGGCCTATTTTGGCACTGCACCCGAGGCCTTTTTCCTGCAAAGTCTCGCGCCATTCCGAGTCCGGCGGACGAAGTTGGCCAGCCCCACCCCCAAGGCTATAGCCCACCCGTTTTGTGGCCTTTTCCGCTGGGCGAACTTGGCGCCCGGCCTTGGGCAGGGTATTTTTGGGCGCGGCTGTGCCCAGGGCGTATTTTTGGCACACGGGGGCCTCGCAAAGTCACGCGCCATTCCGAGTCCTGCGGACGAAGTTGGCCAGCCCCACCCCCCAAGGCTATAGCCCACCCGTTTTTGTGGCCTTTTTCCGCTGGACGAACTTGGCGCCCCGGCCTTCGGGCGGGAATTTTTGGGCGCGGCTGTGCCCGTGCCTATTTTCGGCACACGGAGGCACCTCGCAAAGTCTCGCGCCATTCCGAGTCCGGCGGACGAAGTTGGCTAACCCAACCCCCCAAGGCTATAGCCCACCAGTTTTTGTGGCCTTTTTCCGCTGGACGAACTTGGCGCCCCGGCCTTCGGGCGGGTGTTTTTGGGCGCGGCTGTGCCCGCGGCCCATTTTTCACACACGGAGGCGCCTCGCAAAGTCTCGCGCCATTCCGAGTCCGGCGGACAAAGTTGGCCAGCCCCACCTCCCAAGGCTTTAGCCCACCCGTTTTTTTGGCCTTTTTCCGCTGGACGAAATTGGCGCCCCGGCCTTCGGGCGGGTATATTTGGGCGCGGCTGTGCCCGCGGCCTATTTTTGGGACACGGAGGCACCTCGCAAAGTCACGCGCCATTCCGAGTCCGCGGACGCGAGTTGGCCAGCCCCACCCCCAAGGCTATAGCCCACCGTTTTTGTGGCCTTTTCCGCTGGACGAACTTGGCGCTGCGGCCTTCGGGCCGGGGTATCTTTAAGCGCGGCTGTGCCGCGCGGCCTATTTTTGGCACACGGAGGTGCCTCGCAAAGTCTCGCGCCATTCTGAGTCCGGCGGACGAAGTTGGGCAGCCCCACCCCCCAAGGCTATAACCCACCCGTTTTTGTGGCTTTGTTCCGCTGGACGAACTTGGTGCCGCGGCCTTCGGGCGGGTATTTTTGGGGGCGGCTGTGCCCGCGTCCTATTTTTGGCACACAGAGGTGCCTCGCTGAGTCTCGCGCCATTTCGAGTCCGGCGGACGAAGTGGGCCAGCCCCACCCCCCAAGGCTATAGCCCACCCGTTTTTGTGGCCTTTTTCCGCTGGACGAACTTGGCGCTGCGGCCTACGGGCGGGTATTTTTGGGTGCGGCTGTGGCCGCGGCCTATTTTTCGCACACGGAGGCGCCTCGCAAAGTCTCGCGCCATTCCGAGTCCGGCGGACGAAGTGGGCCAGCCCCACCCCCCAAGGCTATAGCCCACCCGTTTTTGTGGCCTTTTTCCACTGGACAATTTGGTGCCGCGGCCTTCGGTCGGGTATTTTTGGGCGCGGCTGTGCCCGCGGCCTATTTTTGGCACACGGAGGCGCCTCGCAATGTCGCAAGCGATTCCGAATCTGGCGGACGAAGTGGGCTAGCCGCACCCCCCAAGGCTATAGCCCACCCGTTTTTGTGGCCTTTTTCCGCTGGACGAACTTGGCGCTGTGGCCTACGGGTGGGTATTTTTGGGCGCGTCTGTGCCCGCCGCCTATTTTTGGCACACGGAGGCGCCTCGCAAAGTCGCGCGCCATTCCGAATCCGGCGGACGAAGTTGGCCAGCCCCACCCCCCAAGGCTATAGCCCACCCGTTTTTGTGGCCTTTTTCCGCTGGACGAACTTGGCGCTGCGGCCTACGGGCGGGTATTTTTGGGCGCGGCTGTGCCCGCCGCCTATTTTTGGCACACGGAGGCGCCTCGCAAAGTCTCGCGCCATTCCGAGTCCGGCGGACGAAGTTGGCCAGCCCCACCCCCCAAGGCTATAGCCCACCCGTTTTTGTGGCCTTTTTCCGCTGGACGAACTTGGCGCTGCGGCCTACGGGCGGGTATTTTTGGGTACGACTGTGGCCGCGGCCTATTTTTCGCACACGGAGGCGCCTCGCAATGTCTCGCGCCATTCCGAGTCCGGCGGACGAAGTTGGCCAGCCCCACCCCCCAAGGCTATAGCCCACCCGATTTTGTGGCCTTTTTCCGCTGGACAATTTCGCGCCGCGGCCTTCGGTCGGGTATTTTTGGGCGCGGCTGTGCCCGCGGCCTATTTGTGGCACACGGAGGCGCCTCGCAAAGTCGCGCGCCATTCCGAATCCGGCGGACGAAGTTGGCCAGCCCCGCCCCCCAAGGCTATAGCCCACCCGTTTTTGTGGCCTTTTTCCGCTGAACGAACTTGGCGCTGCGGCCTTCGGGCGGGTATATTTGGGCGCGGCTGTTCCCGCGGCCTATTTGTGGCACACGGAGGCGCCTCGCAAAGTCGCGCGCCATTCCGACTCCGGCGGACGAAGTTGGGCAGCCCCCCCCCCCATGGCTATACCCCACCCGTTTTTGTGGCTTTTTTCCGCTGGACGAACTTGGTGCCGCGGCCTTCTGGCGGGTATTTTTGGGGGCGGCTGTGCCCGCGTCCTATTTTTGGCACACAGAGGTGCCTCGCTGTGTCTCGCGCCATTCCGAGTCCGGCGCGCGGAGTGGGCCAGCCCCACCCCCCAAGGCTATGGCCCACGCGTTGTGGGGGCCTTTTTCCGCGGGGCGACCTTGGCGCTGCGCCTACGGGCGGGTATTTTTGGGCGCGGCTGTGCCCGCCGCCTATGTTTGGCACACGGAGGCGCCTCACAAAGTCTCGCGCCATTCCGAGTCCGGCGGACGAAGTTGGCCAGCCCCACCCCCCAAGGCTATAGCCCACCCGTTTTTGTGGCCTTTTTCCGCTGGACGAACTTGGCGCTGCGGCCTACGGGCGGGTATTTTTGGGTGCGGCTGTGGCCGCGGCCTATTTTTCGCACACGGAGGCGCCTCGCAAAGTCTCGCGCCATTCCGAGTCCGGCGGACGAAGTGGGCCAGCCCCACCCCCCAAGGCTATAGCCCACCCGTTTTTGTGGCCTTTTTCCACTGGACAATTTGGTGCCGCGGCCTTCGGTCGGGTATTTTTGGGCGCGGCTGTGCCCGCGGCCTATTTTTGGCACACGGAGGCGCCTCGCAATGTCGCAAGCGATTCCGAATCTGGCGGACGAAGTGGGCTAGCCGCACCCCCCAAGGCTATAGCCCACCCGTTTTTGTGGCCTTTTTCCGCTGGACGAACTTGGCGCCGCGGCTTTCGGGCGGGTATTTTTGGGTACGGCTGTGCCCGCGGCCTATTTTTGGCACACGGAGGTGCCTCGCAAACTCTCGCGCCATTCCGAGTGCGGCGGACGAAGTTGGCCAGCCCCACCCCCCAAGGCTATAGCCCACCCGTTTTTGTGGCCTTTTTCCGCTGGACGAACTTGCCGCCGTGGAATTCGGGCAGGTATTTTTTGGCGCGGCTGTGCCCGTGGCCTATTTTTGGTACACGGAGGCGCCTCGCAAAGTCTCGCGCCATACCGAGTCCAGCGGACGAAATTGGCCAGCCCCACCCGTCAAGGCTATAGCCCACCCGTTTTTGTGGCCTTTTTCCGCTGGACGAACGTGGCGCCGCGGACTTCGGGCAGGTATTTTTTGGCGCGGCTGTGCCCGTGGCCTATTTTTGGTACGCGGAGGCACCTCGCAAAGTCTCGCGCCATACCGAGTCCAGCGGACGAAATTGGCCAGCCCCACCCGTCAAGGCTATAGCCCACCCGTTTTTGTGGCCTTTTTCCGCTGGACGAACTTGGCGCCACGGCTTTCGGGCGGTTATTTTTGGGTGCGGCTGTGCCCGCGGCGTATTTTTGGCACACGGAGGTGCCTTGCAAAGTCTGGCTCCATTCCGAGTCCGGCGGACGTAGTGGGCCAGCGCCACCCCCCAAGGCTATAGCCCACCTGTTTTTGTGGCCTTTTTCCGCTGGATGAACTTGGCGCCTCGGCCTTCGGGCGGTTATTTTTGGGCGCGGTTGTGTCCGGGGCCTATTTTTGGCACACGCAGGCGCCTCGCAAAGTCTCGCGCCATTCCGAGTCCGGCGGACGAAGTTGGCCAGCCCCACCCCCCAAGGCTATAGGCCACCCGTTTTTGTGGCATTTTTCCGCTGGACGAACTTGGCGCCCGGCCTTCGCGCGGTTATTTTTGGGCGCGGCTGTGCCCGGGGCCTATTTTTGGCACATGGAGGCCGCTCGCAAAGTCTCGCGCCATTCTGAGTCCGGCGGACGAAGTTGGCCAGCCCCACCCCCCAAGGCTATAGCCCACCCGTTTTTGTGGCCTTTTTCCGCTGGACGAACTTGGCGCCCCGGCCTTTGGGCGGTTATTTTTGGGTGCGGCTGTGCCCGGGGCGTATTTTTGGCACACAGAGGACGCTCGCAAAGTCTCGCGCCATAGCGAGTCCATCGGACGAAATTGGCCAGCCCCACCCGTCAAGGCTATAGCCCACCCGTTTTTGTGGCCTTTTTCCGCTGGACGAACGTGGCGCCGCGGACTTCGGGCAGGTATTTTTTGGCGTGGCTGTGCCCGTGGCCTATTTTTGGTACGCGGAGGCACCTCGCAAAGTCTAGCGCCATACCGAGTCCAGCGGACGAAATTGGCCAGCCCCACCCGTCAAGGCTATAGCCCACCCGTTTTTGTGGCCTTTTTCCGCTGGATTTAACTTGGCGCCACGGCTTTCGGGCGGTTATTTTTGGTGCTTGGCTGTGCCCATGGCGTATTTTTGGCACTCGGAGGTCCCTCCCAAAGTCTTGCTCCATACCGAGTCCGGCGGACGTAGTGGGCCAGCGCCATCCGACTAGGCTATAGCCCACCTGTTTTTGTGGCCTTTTTCCGCTGGATGAACTTGGCGCCTCGGCCTTCGGGCGGTTATTTTTGGGCGCGGCTGTGTCCGGGTCCTATTTTGCAGCACACGCAGGCGCCTGCAGTCTCGCCCCATTCCGAGTCCGGCGGACGAAGTTGGCCGCCCCCCCCCCCAAGGCTATAGCCCACCCGTTTTGTGGCATTTTTCCGCTGGACGAACTTGGCGCCCGGCCTTCGCGCGGTTATTTTTGGGCGCGGCTGTGCCCGGGTCCGAGTTTGGTCCCTTGGAGGCAGATCGCAAAGTCTCGAGCAATTCTGAGTCCGGCGGACGACGTTGGCCAGCCCCACCCCCAAGGCGATAGCCCACCCGGTTTTGTGGCCTTTTTCCGCTGGACGAACATGGCGCCCGGCCTTTGGGCGGTTATTTTGGGTGCGGCTTTGCCCGGGGCGTATTTTTGGCGCACAGAGGACGCTCGCAAAGTATCGCGCCATTCCGAGTCCGGCGGACGAAGTTGGCCAGCCCCACCCCCCAAGGCTATAGCCCGCCCGTTTTTGTGGCCTTTTTCCGCTGGACGAACTTGGCGCCCCGGCCTTCGGGCGGTTATTTATGGGCGCGGCTGTGCCCGGGGCCTATTTTTGGCACACGGAGGCCGTTCGTAAAGTCTCGGGCCATTCCAAGTCCGGCGGACGAAGTTGGCCAGCCCCACCCCCCAAGGCTATAGCCCACCTGTTTTTGTGGCCTTTTTCCGCTGGACGAACTTGGCGCCCCGGCCTTCGGGCGGTTATTTTTGGGTGCGGCTGTGCCCGGGGCCTATTTTTGGCACACGGAGGCCGCTCGCAAAGTCTCGCGCAATTCCGAGTCCGGCGGACGAAGTTGGCCAGCCCCACCCCCCAAGGCTATAGCCCGCCCGTTTTTGTGGCCATTTTCCGCTGGACGAACTTGGCGCCCCGGCCTTCGGGCGGTTATTTTTGAGTGCGACTGTGTCCGGGGCCTATTTTTGGCACACGCAGGCGCCTCGCAAAGTCTCGCGCCATTCCGAGTCCGGCGGACGAAGTTCCCCACCCCCCAAGGCTATAGCCCACCCGTTTTTGTGACCTTTTTTCGCTGGACGAACTTGGCACCACGGCCTTCGGGCGGTTATTTTTGGGCGCGGCTGTGCCCAGGGCCTATTTTTGTCACACGGAGGCCACTCGGAATGTCTCGTGCCATTCCGAGTCCGGCGGACAAAGTTCCCCCCCCCCAAGGCTATAGCCCACCCGTTTTTGTGGCCTTTTTCCGCTGGACGAACTTTGCGCCCCGGCCTTCGGGCGGTTATTTTTGGGCGCGGCTGTGCCCGGGGCCTATTTTTCGCACACGGAGGCCGCTCGCAAAGTCTCGCGCCATTCCGAGTCCGGCGGACGAAGTTGGCCCGCCCCACCCCCACAGGCTATAGCCCACCCGCTTCTGTGGCCTTTTTCCGCTGGGATTTAACTTGGCGCCGCGGCTTTCGGGCGGGTATTTTTGGGTACGGCTGTGCCCGCGACCTATTTTTGCACACGGAGGTGCCTCGCAAACTCTCGCGCCATTCCGAGTGCGGCGGACGAGTTGGCCAGCCCCACCCCCAAGGCTATAGCCCACCGGTTTTGTGGCCTTTTTCCGCTGGTCGAACTTGCCGCCGTGGAATTCGGGCAGGTATTTTTTGGCGCGGCTGTGCCCGTGGCCTATTTTTGGTACACGGAGGCGCCTCGCAAAGTCTCGCGCCATACCGAGTCCAGCGGACGAAATTGGCCAGCCCCACCCGTCAAGGCTATAGCCCACCCGTTTTTGTGGCCTTTTTCCGCTGGACGAACGTGGCGCCGCGGACTTCGGGCAGGTATTTTTTGGCGCGGCTGTGCCCGTGGCCTATTTTTGGTACGCGGAGGCACCTCGCAAAGTCTCGCGCCATACCGAGTCCAGCGGACGAAATTGGCCAGCCCCACCCGTCAAGGCTATAGCCCACCCGTTTTTGTGGCCTTTTTCCGCTGGACGAACTTGGCGCCACGGCTTTCGGGCGGTTATTTTTGGGTGCGGCTGTGCCCGCGGCGTATTTTTGGCACACGGAGGTGCCTCACAAAGTCTGGCTCCATTCCGAGTCCGGCGGACGTAGTGGGCCAGCGCCATCCCCCAAGGCTATAGCCCACCTGTTTTTGTGGCCTTTTTCCGCTGGATGAACTTGGCGCCTCGGCCTTCGGGCGGTTATTTTTGGGCGCGGCTGTGTCCGGGTCCTATTTTTGGCACACGCAGGCGCCTCGCAAAGTCTCGCCCCATTCCGAGTCCGGCGGACGAAGTTGGCCAGCCCCACCCCCCAAGGCTATAGCCCACCCGTTTTTGTGGCATTTTTCCGCTGGACGAACTTGGCGCCCCGGCCTTCGCGCGGTTATTTTTGGGCGCGGCTGTGCCCGGGGCCTATTTTTGGCCCTTGGAGGCCGCTCGCAAAGTCTCGCGCCATTCTGAGTCCGGC
>JAUJEF010000708.1:0-25000 GCA_030444885.1 Citrus sp. QX-2021
CCGCCGGACTCGGAATGGGGCGAGACTTTGCGAGAGGCCTCCGCGTGCCAAAAATAGGCCGCGGGCACAGCCGCGCCAAAAAATAACCCCCCGAAGGTCTGCGCGCCCAAACCCTCCAGCGGAAAAATGGCCAAAAAACGGGTGGGCTAAAGCCTAGGGGGGAGGGGCTGGCCAACTTCGTCCGCCGGACTCGGAATGGGGTGAGACTTTGCGAGCAGCCTCCACGTGCCAAAAATAGGCCACCGGCACAGCCTCGCCCAAAAATAACCCCCCGAAGATCGGCGCGTCCAAACCCCCCAGCGGAAAAATGGCCAAAAAACGGTTAGGGTATAGCCTTGGGGGGAGGGGCTGGCCAAATTCGTCCGCCGGACTCGGAATGGGGCAAGACTTTGTGAGCAGCCTCCGCGTGCCAAAAATAGGCCACGGGCACAGCCGCGCCCAAAAATAACCGCCCGAAGGCCGGAGCGCCAAGTTCGTCCAGAGGAAAAATGGCCAAAAAACGGGTGGGCTATAGCCTTGGGGGGAGGGGCTGGCCGACTTCGTCCGCCGGACTCGGAATGGGGTAAGACTGTACGAGCGGCCTCCACGTGCCAAAAATAGGCCACGGGCACAGCCACGCACAAAATTAACCGCCCGAAGGCCGGGGCGCCATGTTCGTACAGCGGAAAAATGGCCAAAAAACCGGTGGGCTATAGCCTTGGGGGGAGGGGCTGGCCCACTTCGTCCGCCAGACTCGGAATGGGGCGAGACTGTGCGAGCGGCCTCCGCGTACCAAAAAAAGGCCGCGGGCACAGCCGCACCCAAAAATAACAGCCCGAAGGCCGGGGAGCCAAGTTCGTCCAGCGGAAAAATGGCCAAAAAACGGGTTGGCTACCTTGGGGAGAGGGGCCGGCCTACTTCGTCCGCCGGACTCGGAATGGGACGAGACTTTGTGAGCGGCCACCGCGTGCCAAAAATAGCCACAGGCACAGCCGCACCCAAAAAAAACCCCCCAATGGTCGGCGCGCCCAAACCCCCCAGTGGAAAAATGGCTAAAAAACGGGTGGGCTATAGCGTTGGGGGGAGGGGCTGGCCCACTTCGTCCGCCGGACTCGGAATGGGGCGAGAATTTGCGAGCAGCCTCCGCGTGCCAAAAATAGGCCGCGGACACAGCCGCGCCAAAAAATAACCGCCCGAAGGCCGGGGGCGCCAAGTTCGTCCGGCGGAAAAATGGCCAAAAAACGGGTGGGCTATAGCCTTGGGCGTAGGGGCTGGCCAACTTCGTCCGCCGGACTCGGAATGGGGCGAGACTGTGCGAACGGCCTCCGCGTTCCAAAAATAGGCCGCGGGCACAGCCGTGCCCAAGAATAACCCCCCGAAGGTCGTTGCGCCCAAACCCCCCAGCGGAAAAATGGCCAAAAACCGGGTGGGCTATAGCCTTGGGGGGAGGGGCTGGCGAACTTCTTCCGCCGGACTCAGAATGAGGCGAGACTTTGCGAGCGGCCTCCGCGTGCCAAAAATAGGCCGCGGGGACAGCCGCGCCCAAAAATAACCGCCCGAAGGTCGACGCGCCCAAACCCCCCAGCGGAAAAATGGCCAAAAAACGGGTGGGCTATAGCCTTGGGGGGAGGGGCTGGCCAACTTCGTCTGCCGGACTCGGAATGGGGTAAGACTTTACGAGCGGCCTCCGCGTGCCAAAAATAGGCCGTGGGCACAGCCGCGTCCAAAAATAACTGTCTGAAGGCCGGGGCGCCAAGTTCGTCCAGAGGAAAAATGGCCAAAAAACGGGTGGGCTGGAGCCTTGGGGGGAGGGGCTGGCCAACTTCGTCCGCCGGACTCGGAATGGGTTAAGACTTTGCGAGCGGCCTCCGCGTGCATAAAATAGGCCGTGGGCACAGCCGCGCCCAAAAATAACCGCCCGAAGGACGGGGCGCCAAGTTCGTCCAGCGGAAAAATGGCCAAAAAACGGGTGGGCTATAGCCTTGGGGGGAGGGGCTGGCCAACTTCGTCCGCCGGACTCGGAATGGGGCAGACTGTGCGAACGGCCTCCGTGTGCCAAAAATAGGCCGCGGGCACAGCCGCGCCCAAAAATAACCACCCGAAGGCCGGGGCGCCCAAACCCCCCAGCGGGAAAATGGCCAAAAAACGGGTGGGCTATAGCCTTGGGGGGAGGGGCTGGCGAACTTCGTACGCCGGACTCGGAATGAGGCGAGACTTTGCGAGCGGCCTCCGCGTGCCAAAAATAGGCCGCGGGCACAGCCGCGCCCAAAAATAACCTCCCGAAGGCCAGGGCGGCAAGTTCGTCCAGCCGAAAAATGGCCAAAAAACGGGTGGGCTATAGCCTTGGGGGGAGGGGCTGGCCCACTTCGTCCGCCGGACCCGGAATGGGAGGAGACTTTGCGAGCGGCCTCCGCGTGATAAAAATAGGCCGCGGGCACAGCCGCTCCGCAAAATAACCGCCCGAAGGTCGACGCGCCCAAACCGCCCAGCGGAAAAATGGCCAAAAAACGGGTGGGCTATAGCCTTGGGGGGAGGGGCTGGCGAACTTCGTCCGCCGGACTTGGAATGGGGCGAGACTTTGTGAGTGGCCTCCGCGTGCATAAAATAGGCCGCGGGAACAGCCGCGCCCAAAAATAACCGCCCGAAGGTCGGCGCGCCCAAACCCCCCAGCGGAAAAATGGCCAAAAAACGGGTGGGCTATAGCCTTGGGGGGAGGGGCTGGCCAACTTCGTCCGCCGGACTCGGAATGGGGCAGACTGTGCGAACGGCCTCCGTGTGCCAAAAATAGGCCGCGGGCACAGCCGCGCCCAAAAATAACCACCCGAAGGCCGGGGCGCCCAAACCCCCCAGCGGGAAAATGGCCAAAAAACGGGTGGGCTATAGCCTTGGGGGGAGGGGCTGGCGAACTTCGTACGCCGGACTCGGAATGAGGCGAGACTTTGCGAGCGGCCTCCGCGTGCCAAAAATAGGCCGCGGGCACAGCCGCGCCCAAAAATAACCTCCCGAAGGCCAGGGCGGCAAGTTCGTCCAGCCGAAAAATGGCCAAAAAACGGGTGGGCTATAGCCTTGGGGGGAGGGGCTGGCCCACTTCGTCCGCCGGACCCGGAATGGGAGGAGACTTTGCGAGCGGCCTCCGCGTGATAAAAATAGGCCGCGGGCACAGCCGCTCCGCAAAATAACCGCCCGAAGGTCGACGCGCCCAAACCGCCCAGCGGAAAAATGGCCAAAAAACGGGTGGGCTATAGCCTTGGGGGGAGGGGCTGGCGAACTTCGTCCGCCGGACTTGGAATGGGGCGAGACTTTGTGAGTGGCCTCCGCGTGCATAAAATAGGCCGCGGGAACAGCCGCGCCCAAAAATAACCGCCCGAAGGTCGGCGCGCCCAAACCCCCCAGCGGAAAAATGGCCAAAAAACGGGTGGGCTATAGCCTTGGGGGGAGGGGCTGGCGAACTTCGTCCGCTGGACTTGGAATGGGGCGAGACTTTGCGAGCGGCCTCCGCATGCCAAAAATAGGCAGCGGGCATGGCCGCGCCCAAAAATAACCCCCCCAAGGTCGTTGCGCCCAAACCCCCCAGCGGAAGAATGGCCAAAAAACGGGTAGGCTATAGCCTTGGGGGGAGGGACTGACCAACTTCGTCCGCCGGATTCGGAATGGGGCGAGACTTTGCGAGCGGCCTCCGCATGCCAAAAATAGGCCGCGGGCACAGCCGCGCCCAAAAATAACTGCCCGAAGGCTTGGGCGCCAAGTTCGTCCAGCGGAAAAATGGCCAAAAAACGGGTGGGCTATAGCCTTGGGGGGAGAGGCTGGCCGACTTCGTCCGCCGGACTCGGAATAGGGCGAGTCTTTACGAGCAGCCTCCGCGTACCAAAAATAGGCCGCGGGCACAGCCGCACCCAAAAATAACCGCCCGAAGGCCGGGCGCCAAGTTCGTCCAGCTGAAAAATGGCGAAAAAACGGGTGGGCTATAGCCTTGGGGGGAGGGGCTGGCCAACTTCGTCCGCCGGACTCGGAATGGGGTGATACTTTATGAGCGCCTCCGCATGCCGAAAATAGGCCACGGGCGCAGCCGCGCCCAAAAATAGCCCCCCGAAGGCCGGGGCGCCAAGTTCGTCCAGCGGAAAAATGGCCAAAAAACGGATGGGCTATATCCTTGGGGGGAGGGGCAGGCCCACTTCGTCCGCCGGACTCGGAATGGGGCTAGCCTTTGCGAGCGGCCTCCGCGTGCCAAAAATAGGCCGCGGCACAGTCGCACCCAAAAATAACTGCCCGAAGGCCGGGGCGCCAAGTTTGTCCAGCGGAAAAATGGCCAAAAAACGGGTGGGCTATAGCCTTGGGGGGAGGGGCTGGCCAACTTCATCCGCCGGACTCGGAATGGGGCGAGACTTTGCGAGCGGCCTCCGCGTGCCAAAAATAGGCCGCGGGCACAGCCGTGCCCAAAAATAACCCCCCGAAGGTCGTTGCGCCCAAACCCCCCAGCGGAAAAAAGGCCAAAAAACAGGTGGGTTATAGCCTTGGGGGGAGGGGACTGGCCACCTTCGTCCGCCGGACTCGGAATGGGGCGAGACTTTGCGAGCGGCCTCCGCGTGCCAAAAATAGGCCGTCGGCACAGCCATCCCCAAAAATAACCGCCCGAAGGCCAGGGCGCCAAGTTCGTCCAACGGAAAAATGGCCAAAAAACGAGTGGGCTATAGCCTTGGGGGGAGGAGCTGGCCCACTTCGTCCGCCGGACTCGGGATGGGGCGAGACTTTACGGGCGGCCTCCGCGTGCCAAAAATAGGCCGCGGGCACAGCCGCGCCCAAAAATAACCGCCCGAAGGCCAGGGCGGCAAGTTCGTCCAGCCGAAAAATGGCCAAAAAACGGGTGGGCTATAGCCTACGGGGGAGGGGCTGGCCGACTTCGTCCGCCGCACCCGGAATGGGAGGAGACTTTGCGAGTGGCCTCCGCGTGCCAAAAATAGGCCGCGGGCACAGTCGCGCCCAAAAATAACCGCCCGAAGGCCGGGGCGCCAAGTTTGTCCAGCGGAAAAATGGCCAAAAAACGGGTGGGCTATAGCCTTGGGGGGAGGGGCTGGCCAACTTCATCCGCCGGACTCGGAATGGGGCGAGACTTTGCGAGCGGCCTCCACGTGCCAAAAATAGGCCACGGGCACAGCCACGCCAAAAAATAACCACCCGAAGGTCGGAGCTCCCAACCCCCCCAGCGGAAAAATGGCCAAAAAACGGGTGGGCTATAGCCTTGGGGGGAGGGGCTGGCCACCTTCGTCCGCGGGACTCGGAATGGGATGAGACTTTGCGAGCGGCCTCTGCGTGCCAAAAATGGGCCACGGGCACAGCCGCGCCGAAAAATAACCACCCGAAGGTCGGAGCGCCCAAACCCCCCAGCGGAAAAATGGTCAAAAAACGGGTGGGCTATACCTTGGGGGGAGGGGCTGGCCAACTTCATCCGCGGGAGTCGGAATGGGGCGAGACGTTGCGAGCAGCCTCCGCGTGCCAAAAATAGGCCGCGGGCACAGCCGCCTCCAAAAATAACCGCACGAAGGCCGGGGCGCCAAGTTCGGCCAGCGGAAAAATGGCCAAAAAACGGGTGGGCTACAGCCTTGGGGGGAAGGACTGGCCAACTTCGTCTGCCGGACTCGGAATGGGGCGAGACTTTGCGAGCGGCCTCCGCGTGCCAAAAATAGGCAGTCGGCACAGCCGTCCCCAAAAATAACCGCCCGAAGGCCAGGGCGGCAAGTTCGTCCAACGGAAAAATGGCGAAAAAACGAGTGGGCTATAGCCTTGGGGGGAGGAGCTGGCCAACTTCGTCCGCCGGACTCGGGATGGGGCGAGACTTCGCGGGCGGCCTCCGCGTGCCAAAAATAGGCCGCGGGCACAGCCGCGCCCAAAAATAACCTCCCGAAGGCCAGGGCGGCAAGTTCGTCCAGCCGAAAAATGGCCAAAAAACGGGTGGGCTATAGCCTTGGGGGGAGGGGCTGGCCCACTTCGTCCGCCGCACCCGGAATGGGAGGAGACTTTGCGAGTGGTCTCCGCGTGCCAAAATTATGCCATGGGCACAGCCGTGCCCAAAAATAACCGCCCGAAGGTCGGCGCGCCCAAACCCACCAGCGGAAAAATGGACAAAAAACGGGTGGGCTATAGCCTTGGGGGGAGGGGCTGGCCAACTTCGTCCGCCGGACTCGGAATGACGCGAGACTTTGCGAGCGGCCTCCGCGTGCCAAAAATAGGCCGCGGCACAGCCGCGCCCAAAAATAACAGCCCGAAGGCCGGGGCGCCAAGTTCGTCCAGCGGAAAAATGGCCAAAAAATGGGTGGCCTATAGCCTTGGGGGGAGGGGCTGGCCAACTTCGTCCGCCGGACTCGGAATGGGGCGAGACTTTGCGAGCGGGCTCCGCGTGCCAAAAATAGGCCGCGGGCACAGCCGCACCCAAAAATAACTGCCCAAAGGCCGGGGCGCCAAGTTCGTCCAGCGGAAAAATGGCCAAAAAACGGGTGGGCTATACCCTTGGGGGGAGAGGCTGGCCCACTTCGTCCGCCGGACTCGGAATGGGGCGAGCCTTTGCGAGCAGCCTCCGCGTACCAAAAATAGGCCGCGGGCACAGTCGCGCCCAAAAATAACTGCCCGAAGGCCGGGGCGCCAAGTTTGTCCAGCGGAAAAATGGCCAAAAAACGGGTGGGCTATAGCCTTGGGGGGAGGGGCTGGCCAACTTCATCCGCCGGACTCGGAATGGGGCGAGACTTTGCGAGCGGCCTCCGCGTGCCAAAAATAGGCCACGGGCACAGCCGCGCCAAAAAATAACCACCCGAAGGTCGGAGCTCCCAACCCCCCCAGCGGAAAAATGGCCAAAAAACGGGTGGGCTATAGCCTTGGGGGGAGGGGCTGGCCACCTTCGTCCGCGGGACTCGGAATGGGACGAGACTTTGCGAGCGGCCTCTGCGTGCCAAAAATAGGCCACGGGCTCAGCCGCGCCGAAAAATAACCACCCGAAGGTCGGAGCGCCCAAACCCCCCAGCGGAAAAATGGTCAAAAAACGGGTGGGCTATACCTTGGGGGGAGGGGCTGGCCAACTTCATCCGCGGAAGTCGAAATGGGGCGAGACTTTGCGAGCAGCCTCCGCGTGCCAAAAATAGGCCGCGGGCACAGCCGCCTACAAAAATAACCGCCCGAAGGCCGGGGCGCCAAGTTCGTCCAGCGGAAAAATGGCCAAAAAACGGGTGGGCTATAGCCTTGGAGGGAGGGGCTGGCCTACTTTGTCCGCGGGAGTCGGAATGGGGCGAGACTTTGCGAGCAGCCTCCGCGTGCCAAAAATAGGCCACGGGCACAGCCGCCTACAAAAATAACCGCCCGAAGGCCGGGGCGCCAAGTTCGTCCAGCGGAAAAATGGCCAAAAAACGGGTGGGCTATAGCCTTGGGGGTAAGGACTGGCCAACTTCGTCTGCCGGACTCGGAATGGGGCGAGACTTTGCTAGCGGCCTCCGCGTACCAAAAATAGGCCACGGGCACAGCCGCGCCCAAAAATAACTGCCCGAAGGTCAGCGCGCCCAAACCCCCCAGCGGAAAAATGGCCAAAAAACGGGTGGGCTAGAGCCTTGGGGGGAGGGGCTGGCCAACTTCGTCCGCTGGACTCAGAATGGGGCAAGACTTTGCGAGCGGCCTCCGTGTGCCAAAAATAGGCCACGGGCACAGCCGCGCCCAAAAATAACCACCCGAAGGTCGGCGCGCCCAAACCCCCCAGCGGAAAAATGGCCAAAAAACGGGTGGGCTATAGCCTTGGGGGGAGGGGCTGGCCCACTTCGTCCGCCGGGCTCGGAATGGGACGAGACTTTACGAGCGGCCTCCCCGTGCCAAAAATTGGCCGCGGGCACAGCCGCGCCCAAAAATAACTGCCCGAAGGCCGGGGCGCCAAGTTCGTCCAGCGGAAAAATGGCCAAAAAATGGGTGGACTATAGCCTTGGGGGGAGGGGCTGGCCAACTTCATCCGCCGGACTCGGAATGGGGCGAGGCTTTGCGAGCGGCCTCCGCGTCCCAAAAATAGGCCACGTGCACAGCCGCACCCAAAAATAACCACCCGAAGGTCGGCGCGCCCAAACCCCCCCGCGGAAAAATAGCCAAAAAACGGGTGGGCTATAGCTTTGGGGGGAGGGGATGGCCAACTTCGTCCGCCGGACTCGGAATGGGGCGAGGCTTTGCGAGCGGCCTCCGCGTCCCAAAAATAGGCCACGTGCACAGCTGCGCCCAAAAATAACCGCCCGAAGGTCGTTGCGCCCAAACCCCCCAGCGGAAAAATGGCCAAAAAACGGGTGCGCTATAGCCTTGGGGGGAGGGGCTGGCCATCTTCGTCCGCCGGACTCGGAATGGGGCGAGACTTTGCGAGTTGCCTCCGCGTGCCAAAAATAGGCCGCGGGCTCAGCCGTGCCCAAAAATAACCGCCCGAAGGCTGGGGCGCCAAGTTCGTCCAGCGGAAAAATGGTCAAAAAACGGGTGGGCTATAGCCTTGGAGGGAGGGGCTGGCCTACTTTGTCCGCCGGACTCAGAATGGGACGAGACTTTGTGAGCGGCCTCCGCGTGCCAAAAATAGGCCGCTGGCACAGCCGCGTCCAAAAATAACCGCCAGAAAGCCGGGGCGCCAAGTTCGTCCAGCGGAAAAATGGACAAAAAACGGGTGGGCTATAGCCTTGGGGGCAGGGGCTGGCCAACTTCGTCCGCCGGACTCAAAATGGGGCGAGACTTTGCAAGCGGCCTCCCCATGCCAAAATTAGGCCGCGGGCACAGCCGTGCCCAAAAATAAACGCCCGAAGGCCGGGGCGTCAAGTTCGTCCAGCGGAAAAATGGCCAAAAAACGGGTGGGCTATAGCCTTGGGGGGAGCGGCTGGCCAACTTCGTCCGCCGGACTCGGAATGGGGCGAGACTTTGCGAACGGCTTCCGCGTGCCAAAAATAGGCCGCGGGCACAGCCGCGCCCAAAAATAACTGCCCGAAGGTCGGCGCGCCCAAACCCCCCAGCGGAAAAATGGCCAAAAAACGGGTGGGCTATAGCCTTGGGGGGAGGGGCCGGCCCACTTCGTCCGCCGGGCTCGGAATGGGACGAGACTTTACGAGCAGCCTCCCCGTGCCAAAAATTGGCCACGGGCACAGCCGCGCCCAAAAATAACTGCCCGAAGGCCGGGGCGCCAAGTTCGTCCAGCGGAAAAATGGCCAAAAAATGGGTGGACTATAACCTTGGGGGGAGGGGCTGGCCAACTTCGTCCGCCGGACTTGGAATGGGGCGAGACTTTGCGAGCGGCCTCCGCGTCCCAAAAATAGGCCACGTGCACAGCCGTACCCAAAAATAACCACCAGAAGGTCGGCGCGCCCAAACCCCCCCGCGGAAAAATAGCCAAAAAACGGGTGGGCTATAGCTTTGGGGGGAGGGGATGGCCAACTTCGTCCGCCGGACTCGGAATGGGGTGAGACTTTACGAGCGGCCTCCGTGTACCAAAAATAGGCCGCGGGCACAGCCGCGCCCAAAAATAACCACCCGAAGGTCGGAGCGCCCAACCCCCAGCGGAAAAATAGCCAAAAAACGGGTGGGCTATAGCTTTGGGGGGAGGGGCTGGCCAACTTCGTCCGCCGGACTCGGAATGGGGTGAGACTTTACGAGCGGCCTCCGCATACCAAAAACAGGCCGCGGGCACAGCCGCGCCCAAAAATAACCGCGCGAAGGTCGGCGCGCTAAGTTCGTCCAGCGGAAAAATGGCCAAAAAACGGGTGGGCTATAGCCTTGGGGGGAGGGACTGGCCAACTTGGTCCGCCGGACTCGGAATGGGGCGAGACTTTGCGAGTGGCCTCCGCATGAAAAAATTGGCCATGGGCACAGCCGTGCCCAAAAATAACCGCCCGAAGGCCGGGGCGCCAAGTTCGTCCAGCGGAAAAATGGCCAAAAAACGGGTGGGCTATAGCCCTGGGGGGAGGGGCTGGCCCACTTCGTCCGCCGGACTCCGAATGGGGCGAGACTTTGCGAGTACCCTCCGGATGCCAAAAATAGGCCGTGGGCACAGCCGCGCCCAAAAATAACTGCCCGAAGGTCGGCGCGCCCAAACCCCCCAGCGGAAAAATGGCCAAAAAACGGGTGGGCTATAGCCTTGGGGGAAGGGGCTGGCCAACTTCATTCGCCGGACTCGGAATGGGGCGAGACTTTGTGTGCGGCCTCCGCGTGCCAAAAATAGGCCGCGGGCACAGCCGCGCCCAAAAATAACCGCCCGAAGGTCTGCGCGCCCAAACCCCCCAGCGGAAAAATGGCCAAAAAACGGGTGGGCTATAGCCTTGGGCGGAGGCGCCGGCCTACTTCGTCCGCCGGACTAGGAATGGTGCGAGACTTTGCGAGCGTCCTCCGCGTACCAAAAATAGGCCGCGGGCACAGCCGCACCCAAAAATAACCGCCCGAAGGCCGGGGCGCCAAGTTCGTCCAGCGGAAAAATGCCCAAAAAACAGGTGGGCTATAGCCTTGGGGGGAGGGGCTGGCAAACTTCGTCCGCCGGACTCGGAATGGGGCGAGACTTTGCGAGCGGCCTCCGCGTGCCAAAAATAGGCCACGGGCACAGCCGCGCCCAAAAATAACTGCCCGAAGGCCGGGGCGCCAAGTTCGTCCAGAGGAAAAAGGCCACAGAAACGGGTGGGCGATAGCCTTGGGGGGTGGGGCTGGCCAACTTCGTCCGCCGGACTCGGAATGGCGCGAGAGTTTGCGAGCGGCCTCCGTGTGCCAAAAATAGGCCCCGGGCACAGCCGCGCCCAAAAATAACCGCCCGAAGGCCGGGGCGCCAAGTTCGTCCAGCGGAAAAAGGCCACAAAACGGGTGGGCTATAGCCTTGGGGGGTGGGGCTGGCCCACTTCGTCCGCCGGACTCGGAATGGCCCGAGCTTTACGAACGGCCTCCGTGTGCCAAAAATAGGCCCCGGACACAGCCGCGCCTAAAAATAACCGCCCGAAGGCCGGAGCGCCAAGTTCGTCCAGCGGAAAAAGGCCACAGAAACGGGTGGGCTATAGCCTTGGGGGGTGGGCCTGGCCAACTTCGTCCGCCGGACTCGGAATGGCGCGAGACTTTGCGAGCGGACTCCGTGTGCCAAAAATAGGCCCCGAGCACAGCCGCACCCAAAAATAACCGCTCGAAGGCCGGGGCGCCAAGTTCGTCCAGCGGAAAAAGGCACAAAAACGGGTGGGCTATAGCCTTGGGGGGTGGGGCTGGCCGACTTCGTCCGCCGGACTCGGAATGGTGCGAGACTTTGCGAGCAATCTCCATGTGCCAAAAATAGGCCCCGGGCACAGCCGCGCCCAAAAATAACTGCCCGAAAGCCGGGCCGCCAAGTTCGTCCAGCGGAAAAAGGCCACAGAAACGGGTGGGCTATAGCCTTGGGGGGTGGGGCTGGCCAACTTCGTCTGTTGGACTCGGAATAGCGCGAGACATTGCGAGCGGCCTCCGTGTGCCAAAACTATGCCCCGGGCACAGCCGCATCCAAAAATAACTGCCCGATGGCCGGGGCGCCAAGTTCGTCCAGCGGAAAAAGGCAACAAAAACGGGTGGGCGATAGCCTTGGGGGGTGGGGCTGGCCAACTTCGTCCGCCGGACTCGGAATGGCGCGAGACTTTGCGACCGGCCTCCGTGTACCAAAAATAGGCCCCGGGCACAGCCGCCCCAAAAAATAACCGCTGGAAGGCCGGGGCGCAAAGTTCGTCCAGCGGAAAAAGGCCACAAAAACGGGTGGGCTATGGCCTTGGGGGGAGGGGAACTTCGTCCGCCGGACTTGGAATGGCGCGAGACTGTGCGAGCGGCCTCCGTGTGCCAAAAATAGGCCCCGGGCACAGCAACGCCCAAAAATAACCGCCCGAAGGCCGGGCCGCCAAGTTCGTCCAGCGGAAAAAGGCCACAAAAACGGGTGGGCCATAGCCTTGGGGGGTGGGGCTGGCCAACTTCGTCCGCTGGACTCGGAATGGCACGAGACTTTGCGAGCGGCCTCCGTGTGCCAAAAATAGGCCCCGGCCGCAGCCTTGCCTAAAAATAACCGCCCGAAGGCCGGGGCGCCAGGTTCGTCCAGCGGAAAAAGGCCACAAAAACGGGTGGGCTATAACCTTGGGGGGTGGGGCTGGCCAACTTCGTCCGCCGGACTCGGAATGGAGCGAGACTTTGCGAGCAGCCTCCGTGTGCTGAAAATAGGCCGCGGGAAAAGCCGCTCCCAAAAATAACCGCCCGAAGGCCGGGGCGCCAAGTTCGTCCAGCGGAAAAAGGCCACAAAAACGGGAGGGCTATAGCCTTGGGGGGTGGGGCTGGCCAACTTCGTCCGCTGGACTCGTAATGGCGCGAGACTTTGTGAGCAGTCTCTGTGTGCCAAAAATAGGTCCCGGGCACAGCCGCGCCCAAAAATAACCACCCGAAGGCCGGGGCGCCAAGTTCGTCCAGCGGAAATAGGCCACAAAAACGGGTGAGCCATAGCCTTGGGGGGTGGGGATGGCCAACTTCGTCCGCCGGACTCGGAATGGCGCGAGACTTTGCGAGCGGCCTCCGTGTGCCAAAAATAGGCCCCGGGCACAGCCGCCCCAAAAAATAACCGCCGGAAGGCCGGGGCGCAAAGTTCGTCCAGCGGAAAAAGGCCACAAAAACGGGTGGGCTATAGCCTTGGGGGGAGGTGAACTTCGTCCGCCGGACTCGGAATGGCGCGAGACTTTGCGAGCGTCCTCCGTGTGACAAAAATAGGCCCCGGGCACAGCCGTGCCCAAAAATAACCGCCCGAAGGCCGGGGCGCCAAGTTCGTCCAGCGGAAAAAGGCCACAAAAACGGGTGGGCTATAGCCTTGGGGGGTGGGGCTGGCCAACTTCGTCCGCCGGACTAGGTATGGCGCGAGACTTTCCGAGACGCCTCCGTGTGCCAGAAATAGGCCGCGGCCACAGCCGCGCCCAAAAATACCCGCCCGAAGGCCGGGGCGCCAAGTTCGTCCAGCGGAAAAAGGCCACAAAAACGGTGGGCTATAGCCTTGGGGCATGGGGCTGGCTGACTTCGTCCGCCGGACTCGGAATAGCACGAGACTTTGCGAGCGGCCTCCGTGGCCCAAAAATAGGCCCCGGGCACCGCCACGCCCAAAAATAACCGCCCAAAGGCCGGGGCGCCAAGTTCGTCCAGCGGAAAAAGGCCACAAAAACGGGTGGGCTATAGCCTTGGGGGGTGGGGCTGGCCGACTTCGTCCGCCGGACTCGGAATGGGGCGAGACTTTGCGAGCAGCCTCCGTGGCCCAAAAATAGGCCCCGGGCACAGCCGCGTCCAAAAATAACCTCCCGAAGGCCGGGGCGCCAAGTTCGTCCAGCAAACAAATGCCACAAAAATGGGTGGGCCATAGCCTTGGGGGGTGGGGCTGGCCAACTTCGTCCGCCGGACTCGGAATGGCGCGAGACGTTACGAGCGGCCTCCGTGTGCCAAAAATAGGCCCGGGGCACAGCCGTACCCAAAAATAACCGCCCGAAGGCCGGGGCGCCAAGTTCGTCCAGTAGAAAAAGGCCACAAAAACGGGTGGGCTATAGCCTTGGGGGGTGGGGCTGGCCAACTTCGTCCGCCGGACTCGGAATGGCGCGAGACTTTGGGAGCGGCCTCCGTGTGCCAAAAATAGGCCCTGGGCACAGCCGCGCCCAAAAATAACCGCCCGAAGGCCGGGGCGCCAAGTTCGTCTAGCGGAAAAAGGCCACAAAAACGGGTGGGCTATAGCATTGGGGGGTGGGCCTGGCCAACTTCGTCCGCCGGACTCAGAATGGCGCGAGACTTTGGGAGCAGCCTCCGTGTGCCAAAAATAGGCCCCGGGCACTGCCGCGCCAAAAAATACCCGCCCAAAGGCCGGGGCGCCAAGTTCGTCCAGCGGAAAAAGGCCACAAAAACGGGTGGGCTATAGCCTTGGGGGGTGGGGCTGGCCGCCTTCGTCCGCCGGACACGGAATGGCGCGAGACTTTGCGAGCGGCCTCCGTGTGTTAAAAATAGGCCCTGGGCACAGCCGCGCCCAAAAATAACCGCCCGAAGGCCGGGGCGCCAAGTTCGTCCAGCGGAAAAAGGCCACAAAAACGGGTGGGCTATAGCCTTGGGGGGTGGGGCTGGCCAACTTCGTCCGCCGGACTCGAAATGGCGCGAGACATTGCGAGCGGCCTCCGTGTGACAAAAATAGGCCCTGGGCACAGCCGCACCCAAAAATAACCGCCCGAAGGCCGGGGCGCCAAGTTCGTCTAGCGGAAAAAGGCCACAAAAACGGGTGGGCTATAGCATTGGGGGGTGGGCCTGGCCAACTTCGTCCGCCGGACTCAGAATGGCGCGAGACTTTGGGAGCAGCCTCCGTGTGCCAAAAATAGGCCCCGGGCACTGCCGCGCCAAAAAATAACCGCCGGAAGGCCGGGGCGCAAAGTTCGTCCAGCGGAAAAAGGCCACAAAAACGGGTGGGCTATAGCCTTGGGGGGAGGTGAACTTCGTCCGCCGGACTCGGAATGGCGCGAGACTTTGCGAGCGTCCTCCGTGTGACAAAAATAGGCCCCGGGCACAGCCGTGCCCAAAAATAACCGCCCGAAGGCCGGGGCGCCAAGTTCGTCCAGCGGAAAAAGGCCACAAAAACGGGTGGGCTATAGCCTTGGGGGGTGGGGCTGGCCAACTTCGTCCGCCGGACTCGGAATGGCGGAGACTTTGCGACCGGCCTCCGTGTACCAAAAATAGGCCCCGGGCACAGCCGCCCCAAAAAATAACCGCTGGAAGGCCGGGGCGCAAAGTTCGTCCAGCGGAAAAAGGCCACAAAAACGGGTGGGCTATGGCCTTGGGGGGAGGGGAACTTCGTCCGCCGGACTCGGAATGGCGCGAGACTGTGCGAGCGGCCTCCGTGTGCCAAAAATAGGCCCCGGGCACAGCAACGCCCAAAAATAACCACCCGAAGGCCGGGCCGCCAAGTTCGTCCAGCGGAAAAAGGCCACAAAAACGGGTGGGCCATAGCCTTGGGGGGTGGGGCTGGCCAACTTCGTCCGCTGGACTCGGAATGGCACGAGACTTTGCGAGCGGCCTCCGTGTGCCAAAAATAGGCCCCGGCCGCAGCCTTGCCTAAAAATAACCGCCCGAAGGCCGGGGCGCCAGGTTCGTCCAGCGGAAAAAGGCCACAAAAACGGGTGGGCTATAACCTTGGGGGGTGGGGCTGGCCAACTTCGTCCGCCGGACTCGGAATGGAGCGAGACTTTGCGAGCAGCCTCCGTGTGCTGAAAATAGGCCGCGGGAAAAGCCGCTCCCAAAAATAACCGCCCGAAGGCCGGGGCGCCAGGTTCGTCCAGCGGAAAAAGGCCACAAAAACGGGAGGGCTATAGCCTTGGGGGGTGGGGCTGGCCAACTTCGTCCGCTGGACTCGTAATGGCGCGAGACTTTGTGAGCAGTCTCTGTGTGCCAAAAATAGGTCCCGGGCACAGCCGCGCCCAAAAATAACCACCCGAAGGCCGGGGCGCCAAGTTCGTCCAGCGGAAATAGGCCACAAAAACGGGTGAGCCATAGCCTTGGGGGGTGGGGATGGCCAACTTCGTCCGCCGGACTCGGAATGGCGCGAGACTTTGCGAGCGGCCTCCGTGTGCCAAAAATAGGCCCCGGGCACAGCCGCCCCAAAAAATAACCGCCGGAAGGCCGGGGCGCAAAGTTCGTCCAGCGGAAAAAGGCCACAAAAACGGGTGGGCTATAGCCTTGGGGGGAGGTGAACTTCGTCCGCCGGACTCGGAATGGCGCGAGACTTTGCGAGCGTCCTCCGTGTGACAAAAATAGGCCCCGGGCACAGCCGTGCCCAAAAATAACCGCCCGAAGGCCGGGGCGCCAAGTTCGTCCAGCGGAAAAAGGCCACAAAAACGGGTGGGCTATAGCCTTGGGGGGTGGGGCTGGCCAACTTCGTCCGCCGGACTCGGTATGGCGCGAGACTTTCCGAGACGCCTCCGTGTGCCAGAAATAGGCCGCGGCCACAGCCGCGCCCAAAAATACCCGCCCGAAGGGCGGGGCGCCAAGTTCGTCCAGCGGAAAAAGGCCACAAAAACGGTGGGCTATAGCCTTGGGGCATGGGGCTGGCTGACTTCGTCCGCCGGACTCGGAATAGCACGAGACTTTGCGAGCAGCCTCCGTGGCCTAAAAATAGGCCCGGGCACCGCCACCTTAAAAATACCCGCCCCAAGGCCGGGGCGCCAAGTTCGTCCAGCGGAAAAAGGCCACAAAAACGGGTGGGCTATAGCCTTGGGGGGTGGGGCTGGCCGACTTCGTCCGCCGGACTCGGAATGGGGCGAGACTGTGCGAGCAGCCTCCGTGGCCCAAAAATAGGCCCCGGGCACAGCCGCGTCCAAAAATAACCTCCCGAAGGCCGGGGCGCCAAGTTCGTCCAGCAAACAAATGCCACAAAAATGGGTGGGCCATAGCCTTGGGGGGTGGGGCTGGCCAACTTCGTCCGCCGGACTCGGAATGGCGCGAGACGTTACGAGCGGCCTCCGTGTGCCAAAAATAGGCCCGGGGCACAGCCGTACCCAAAAATAACCGCCCGAAGGCCGGGGCGCCAAGTTCGTCCAGCAGAAAAAGGCCACAAAAACGGGTGGGCTATAGCCTTGGGGGGTGGGGCTGGCCAACTTCGTCCGCCGGACTCGGAATGGCGCGAGACTTTGGGAGCGGCCTCCGTGTGCCAAAAATAGGCCCTGGGCACAGCCGCGCCCAAAAATAACCGCCCGAAGGCCGGGGCGCCAAGTTCGTCTAGCGGAAAAAGGCCACAAAAACGGGTGGGCTATAGCATTAGGGGGTGGGCCTGGCCAACTTCGTCCGCCGGACTCAGAATGGCGCGAGACTTTGGGAGCAGCCTCCGTGTGCCAAAAATAGGCCCCGGGCACTGCCGCGCCAAAAAATACCCGCCCAAAGGCCGGGGCGCCAAGTTCGTCCAGCGGAAAAAGGCCACAAAAACGGGTGGGCTATAGCCTTGGGGGGTGGGGCTGGCCGCCTTCGTCCGCCGGACACGGAATGGCGCGAGACTTTGCGAGCGGCCTCCGTGTGTTAAAAATAGGCCCTGGGCACAGCCGCGCCCAAAAATAACCGCCCGAAGGCCGGGGCGCCAAGTTCGTCCAGCGGAAAAAGGCCACAAAAACGGGTGGGCTATAGCCTTGGGGGGTGGGGCTGGCCAACTTCGTCCGCCGGACTCGAAATGGCGCGAGACATTGCGAGCGGCCTCCGTGTGACAAAAATAGGCCCTGGGCACAGCCGCCGCTTAAAAATAACCGCCCGAAGGCCGGGGCGCCAAGTTCGTCCAACAGAAAAAGGCCACAAAAACGGGTGGGCTATAGCCTTGGGGGGTGGGGCTGGCCAACTTCGTCCGCCGGACTCGGAATGGCGCGAGACTTTGGGAGCGGCCTCCGTGTGCTAAAATAGGCCCTGGGCACAGCCGCGCCCAAAAATAACCGCCCGAAGGCCGGGGCGCCAAGTTCGACTAGCGGAAAAAGGCCACAAAAACGGGTGGGCTATAGCATTGGGGGGTGGGCCTGGCCAACTTCGTCCGCCGGACTCAGAATGGCGTGAGACTTTGGGAGCGGCCTCCGTGTGCCAAAAATAGGCCCCGGGCACTGCCGCGCCAAAAAATACCCGCCCAAAGGCCGGGGCGCCAAGTTCGTCCAGCGGAAAAAGGCCACAAAAACGGGTGGGCTATAGCCTTGGGGGGTGGGGCTGGCCGACTTCGTCAGCCGGACACGGAATGGCGCAAGACTTTGCGAGCGGCCTCCGTGTGTGAAAAATAGGCCCCGGGCACAGCCGCGCCCAAAAATAACCGCCCGAAGGCCGGGGCGCCAAGTTCGTCCAGCGGAAAAAGGCCACAAAAACGGGTGGGCTATAGCCTTGGGGGGTGGGGCTGGCCAACTTCGTCCGCCGGACTCGGAATGGCGCGAGACATTGCGAGCGGCCTCCGTGTGACAAAAATAGGCCCCGGGCACAGCCGTGCCCAAAAATAACCGCCCGAAGGCCGGGTCGCCAAGTTCGTCCAGCAAACAAATGCCACAAAAACGGGTGGGCTATAGCCTTGGGGGGTGGGGCTGGCCAACTTCGTCCGCCGGACTCGGAATGGCGCGAGACGTTACGAGCGGCCTCCGTGTGCGAAAAATAGGCCCGGGGCACAGCCACACCCAAAAATAACTACCCGAAGGCCGGGGCGCCAAGTTCGTCCAGCAGAAAAAGGCCACAAAAACGGGTGGGCTATAGCCTTGGGGGGTGGGGCTGGCCAACTTCGTCCGCCGGACTCGGAATGGCGCGAGACTTTGGGAGTGGCCTCCGTGTGCCAAAAATAGGCCCTGGGCACAGCCACCCCCAAAAATAACAGCCCGAAGGCCGGGGCGCCAAGTTCGTCTAGCGGAAAAAGGCCACAAAAACGGGTGGGCTATAGCATTGGGGGGTGGGGCTGGCCAACTTCGTCCGCCGGACTCAGAATGGCGCGAGACTTTGGGAGCGGCCTCCGTGTGCCAAAAATAGGCCCCGGGCACAGCCGCGCCCAAAAATAACCGCCCGAAGGCTGGGGCGCCAAGTTCGTCCAGCAGAAAAAGGCCACAAAAACGGGTGGGCTATAGCCTTGGGGGGTGGGGTTGGCCAACTTCGTCCGCCGGACTCGTAATGGCGCGAGACTTTGCGAGCGGCCTCCGTGTACCAAAAATAGGCCCCGGGCACAGCCGCGCCCAAAAATAACCGCCCGAAGGCCGGGGCGCCAAGTTCGTCCAGCAAACAAATGCCACAAAAACGGGTGGGCTATAGCCTTGGGGGGTGGGGCTGGCCAACTTCGTCCGCCGGACTCGGAATGGCGCGAGACGTTACGAGCGGCCTCCGTGTGCCAAAAATAGGCCTGGGGCACAGCCGCACCCAAAAATAACCGCCCGAAGGCCGGGGCGCCAAGTTCGTCCAGCAGAAAAAGGCGACAAAAACGGGTGGGCTATAGCCTTGGGGGGTGGGGCTGGCCAACTTCGTCCGCCGGACTCGGAATGGCACGAGACATTGCGAGCGGCCTCCGTGTGACAAAAATATGCCCCGGGCACAGCCGCGCCCAAAAATAACCGCCCGAAGGCCGAGGCGCCAAGTTCGTCCAGCAAACAAATGCCACAAAAACGGGTGGGCTATACCCTTGGGGGCTGGGGCTGGCCAACTTCGTCCGCCGGACTCGGAATGGCGCGAGACTTTGCGAGCGGCCTCCGTGTGTGAAAAATAGGCCCCGGTCACAGCCGCGCCCAAAAATAACCGCCCGAAGGCCGGGGCGCCAAGTTCGTCTAGCGGAAAAAGGTCACAAAAACGGGTGGGCTATAGCATTGGGGGGTGGGCCTGGCCAACTTCGTCCGCCGGACTCAGAATGGCGCGAGACTTTGGGAGCGGCCTCCATGTGCCAAAAATAGGCCCCGGGCACTGCCGCGCCAAAAAATACCCGCCCAAAGGCCGGGGCGCCAAGTTCGTCCAGCGGAGAAAGGCCACAAAAACGGGTGGGCTATAGCCTTGGGGGGTGGGGCTGGCCAACTTCGTCCGCCGGACACGGAATGGCGCGAGACTTTGCGAGCGGCCTCCGTGTGTGAAAAATAGGCCCCGGGCACAGCCGCGCCCAAAAATAACCGCCCGAAGGCCGGGGCGCCAAGTTCGTCCAGCGGAAAAAGGCCACAAAAACGGGTGGGCTATAGCCTTGGGGGGTGGGGCTGGCCAACTTCGTCCGCCGGACTCGGAATGGCGCGAGACATTGCGAGCGGCCTCCGTGTGACAAAAATAGGCCCCGGGCACAGCCGCGCCCAAAAATAACCGCCCGAAGGCCGGGGCGCCAAGTTCGTCCAGCAAACAAATGCCACAAAAACGGGTGGGCTATAGCCTTGGGGGGTGGGGCTGGCCAACTTCGTCCGCCGGACTCGGAATGGCGCGAGACATTACGAGCGGCCTCCGTGTGCCAAAAATAGGCCTGGGGCACAGCCGCACCCAAAAATAACCGCCCGAAGGCCGGGGCGCCAAGTTCGTCCAGCAGAAAAAGGCCACAAAAACGGGTGGGCTATAGCCTTGGGGGGTGGGGCTGGCCAACTTCGTCCGCCGGACTCGGAATGGCGCGAGACATTTCGAGCGGCCTCCGTGTGACAAAAATATGCCCCGGGCACAGCCGCGCCCAAAAATAACCGCCCGAAGGCCGGGGCGCCAAGTTCGTCCAGCAAACAAATGCCACAAAAACGGGTGGGCTATAGCCTTGGGGGCTGGGGCTGGCCAACTTCGTCCGCCGGACTCGGAATGGCGCGAGACTTTGCGAGCGGCCTCCGTGTGTGAAAAATAGGCCCCGGTCACAGCCGCGCCCAAAAATAACCGCCCGAAGGCCGGGGCGCCAAGTTCGTCTAGCGGAAAAAGGCCACAAAAACGGGTGGGCTATAGGATTGGGGGGTGGGCCTGGCCAACTTCGTCCGCCGGACTCAGAATGGCGCGAGACTTTGGGAGCGGCCTCCGTGTGCCAAAAATAGGCCCCGGGCACTGCCGCGCCAAAAAATACCCGCCCAAAGGCCGGGGCGCCAAGTTCGTCCAGCGGAGAAAGGCCACAAAAACGGGTGGGCTATAGCCTTGGGGGTGGGGCTGGCCAACTTCGTCCGCCGGACACGGAATGGCGCGAGACTTTGCGAGCGGCCTCCGTGTGTGAAAAATAGGCCCCGGGCACAGCCGCGCCCAAAAATAACCGCCCGAAGGCCGGGGCACCAAGTTCGTCCAGCGGAAAAAGGCCACAAAAACGGGTGGGCTATAGCCTTGGGGGGTGGGGCTGGCCAACTTCGTCCGCCGGACTCGGAATGGCGCGAGACATTGCGAGCGGCCTAAGTGTGACAAAAATAGGCCCCGGGCACAGCCGCGCCCAAAAATAACCGCCCGAAGGCCGGGGCGCCAAGTTCGTCCAGCAAACAAATGCCACAAAAACGGGTGGGCTATAGCCTTGGGGGGTGGGGCTGGCCAACTTCGTCCGCCGGACTCGGAATGGCGCGAGACGTTACGAGCGGCCTCCGTGTGCGAAAAATAGGGCCGGGGCACAGCCGCACCCAAAAATAAGTACCCGAAGGCCGGGGCGCCAAGTTCGTCCAGCAGAAAAAGGCCACAAAAACGGGTGGGCTATAGCCTTGGGGGGTGGGGCTGGCCAACTTCGTCCGCTGGACTCGGAATGGCGCGAGACTTTGGGAGTGGCCTCCGTGTGCCAAAAATAGGCCCTGGGCACAGCCACCCCCAAAAATAACAGCCCGAAGGCCGGGGCGCCAAGTTCGTCTAGCGGAAAAAGGCCACAAAAACGGGTGGGCTATAGCATTGGGGGGTGGGGCTGGCCAACTTCGTCCGCCGGACTCAGAATAGCGCGAGACTTTGGGAGCGGCCTGCGTGTGCCAAAAATAGGCCCCGGGCACAGCCGCGCCCAAAAATAACCGCCCGAAGGCCGGGGCGCCAAGTTCGTCCAGCGGAAAAAGGCTACAAAAACGGGTGGGCTATAGCCTTGGGGGGTGGGGCTGGCCAACTTCGTCCGCCGGACTCGTAATGGCGCGAGACTTTATGAGCGGCCTCCGTGTGCCAAAAATAGGCCCCGGGCACAGCCGCGCCCAAAAATAACCGCCCGAAGGCCGGGGCGCCAAGTTCGTCCAGCAAACAAATGCCACAAAAACGGGTGGGCTATAGCCTTGGGGGGTGGGGCTGGCCAACTTCGTCCGCCGGACTCGGAATGGCGCGAGACATTACGAGCGGCCTCCGTGTGCCAAAAATAGGCCTGGGGCACAGCCGTACCCAAAAATAACCACCCGAAGGCCGGGGCGCCAAGTTCGTCCAGCAGAAAAAGGCCACAAAAACGGGTGGGCTATAGCCTTGGGGGGTGGGGCTGGCCAACTTCGTCCGCCGGACTCGAAATGGCGCGAGACTATGCGAGGTGCCTCCGTCTGCCCAAAATAGGACGCGGACACAGCCGCGCCCAAAAATACCCGCCCGAAGGCCGGGGCGCCAAGTTCGTCCAGCGGAAAAAGGCCACAAAAACGGGTGGGCTATAGCCTTGGGGGGTGGGGCTGGCCAACTTCGCCCGCCGGACTCGGAATGGCGCGAGACATTGCGAGCGGCCTCCGTGTGACAAAAATAGGCCCCGGGCACAGCCGCGCCCAAAAATAACCGCCCGAAGGCCGGGGCGCCAAGTTCGTCCAGCAAACAAATGCCACAAAAACGGGTGGGCTATAGCCTTGGGGGGTGGGGCTGGCCAACTTCGTCCGCCGGACTCGGAATGGTGCGACACGTTACTAGCGGCCTCCGTGTGCGAAAAATAGGCCCGGGGCACAGCCGCCCCCAAAAATAACAGCCCGAAGGCCGGGACGCCAAGTTCGTCTAGCGGAAAAAGGCCACAAAAACGGGTGGGCTATAGCATTGGGGGGTGGGGCTGGCCAACTTCGTCCGCCGGACTCAGAATGGCGCGAGACTTTGGGAGCGGCCTCCGTGTGCCAAAAATAGGCCCCGGGCACAGCCGCGCCCAAAAATAACCGCCCGAAGGCCGGGGCGCCAAATTCGTCCAGCGGAAAAAGGCTACAAAAACGGGTGGGCTATAGCCTTGGGGGGTGAGGTTGGCCAACTTCGTCCGCCGGACTCGGAATGGCGCGAGACATTACGAGCGGCCTCCGTGTGCCAAAAATAGGCCTGGGGCACAGCCGTACCCAAAAATAACCACCCGAAGGCCGGGGCGCCAAGTTCGTCCAGCAGAAAAAGGCCACAAAAACGGGTGGGCTATAGCCTTGGGGGGTGGGGCTGGCCAACTTCGTCCGCCGGACTCGAAATGGCGCGAGACTATGCGAGGTGCCTCCGTCTGCCCAAAATAGGACGCGGACACAGCCGCGCCCAAAAATACCCGCCCGAAGGCCGGGGCGCCAAGTTCGTCCAGCGGAAAAAGGCCACAAAAACGGGTGGGCTATAGCCTTGGGGGGTGGGGCTGGCCAACTTCGTCCGCCGGACTCGGAATGGCGCGAGACATTGCGAGCGGCCTCCGTGTGACAAAAATAGGCCCCGGGCACAGCCGCGCCCAAAAATAACCGCCCGAAGGCCGGGGCGCCAAGTTCGTCCAGCAAACAAATGCCACAAAAACGGGTGGGCTATAGCCTTGGGGGGTGGGGCTGGCCAACTTCGTCCGCCGGACTCGGAATGGTGCGAGACGTTACTAGCGGCCTCCGTGTGCGAAAAATAGGCCCGGGGCACAGCCGCCCCCAAAAATAACAGCCCGAAGGCCGGGACGCCAAGTTCGTCTAGCGGAAAAAGGCCACAAAAACGGGTGGGCTATAGCATTGGGGGGTGGGGCTGGCCAACTTCGTCCGCCGGACTCAGAATGGCGCGAGACTTTGGGAGCGGCCTCCGTGTGCCAAAAATAGGCCCCGGGCACAGCCGCGCCCAAAAATAACCGCCCGAAGGCCGGGGCGCCAAATTCGTCCAGCGGAAAAAGGCTACAAAAACGGGTGGGCTATAGCCTTGGGGGGTGGGGTTGGCCAACTTCGTCCGCCGGACTCGTAATGGCGCGAGACTTTGCGAGCGGCCTCCGTGTTCCAAAAATAGGCCCCGGGCACAGCCGCGCCCAAAAATAACCGCCCGAAGGCCGGGGCGCCAAGTTCGTCCAGCAAACAAATGCCACAAAAACGGGTGGGCTATAGCCTTGGGGGGTGGGGCTGGCCAACTTCGTCCGCCGGACTCGGAATGGCGCGAGACGTTACGAGCGGCCTCCGTGTGCCAAAAATAGGCCTGGGGCACAGCCGCACCCAAAAATAACCGCCCGAAGGCCGGGGCGCCAAGTTCGTCCAGCAGAAAAAGGCCACAAAAACGGGTGGGCTATAGCCTTGGGGGGTGGGGCTGGCCAACTTCGTCCGCCGGACTCGAAATGGCGCGAGACTATGCGAGGTGCCTCCGTGTGCCCAAAATAGGACGCGGACACAGCCGCGCCCAAAAATACCCGCCCGAAGGCCGGGGCGCCATGTTCGTCCAGCGGAAAAAGGCCACAAAAACGGGTGGGCTATAGCCTTGGGGGGTGGGGCTGGCCAACTTCGTCCGCCGGACTCGAAATGGCGTGAGACTATGCGAGGTGCCTCCGTGTGCCCAAAATAGGACGCGGACACAGCCGCGCCCAAAAATACCCGCCCGAAGGCCGGGGCACCAAGTTCGTCCAGCGGAAAAAGGCCACAAAAACGGGTGGGCTATAGCCTTGGGGGGTGGGGCTGGCCAACTTCGTCCGCCGGACTCGGAATGGCGCGAGACTTTGCGAGCGGCCTCCGTGTGTTAAAAATAGGCCCCGGGCACAGCCGCGCCCAAAAATAACCGCCCGAAGGCCGGGGCGCCAAGTTCGTCCAGCGGAAAAAGGCCACAAAAACGGGTGGGCTATAGCCTTGGGGGGTGGGGCTGGCCAACTTCGTCCGCCGGACTCGGAATGGCGCGAGACATTGCGAGCGGCCTCCGTGTGACAAAAATAGGCCCCGGGCACAGCCGCACCCAAAAATAACCGCCCGAAGGCCGGGGCGCCAAGTTCGTCCAGCAAACAAATGCCACAAAAACGGGTGGGCTATAGCCTTGGGGGCTGGGGCTGGCCAACTTTGTCCGCCGGACTCGGAATGGTGCGAGACTTTGCGAGCGGCCTCCGTGTGTGAAAAATAGGCCCCGGGCACAGCCGCACCCAAAAATAACCGCCCGAAGGCCGGGGCGCCAAGTTCGTCCAGCGGAAAAAGGCCACAAAAACGGGTGGGGTATAGCCTTGGGGGGTGGGGCTGGCCAACTTTGTCCGCCGGACTCGGAATGGTGCGACACTTTGCGAGCAGCCTCCGTGTGCGAAAAATAGGCCCCAGGCACAGCCACGCCCAAAAAAAACTGCCCGAAGGCCGGGGCGCCAAGTTCGTCCCGCAGAAAAAGGCCACAAAAACGGGTGGGCTATAGCCTTGGGGGCTGGGGCTGGCCAACTTTGTCCGCCGGACTCGGAATGGCGCGAGACTTTGGGATCGGCCTCCGTGGCCCAAAAATAGGCCCCGGACACAGCCGC
>JAUJEF010000709.1:0-25000 GCA_030444885.1 Citrus sp. QX-2021
ATTTTTGGCACTCGGAGGCCGTTCGCAAAGTCTCACCCCATTCCGAGTCCGGCGGACGAAGTAGGCTAGCCCCTCCCCCCAAGGCTATAGCCCACCCGTTTTTTGGCCATTTTCCCGCAGGGGGTTTTGGGCACGCCGACCTTCGGTCGGTTATTTTTGGGCACGGGTGAGCCCGTGGCCTATTTTTGGCACGCGGCGGCCGCTCGCAAAGTCTCGCCGCATTCCGAGTCCGGCGGACGAAGTTGGCCTGCCCCTCCCCCCTAGGCTATAGCCCACCCGTTTTTTGGCCATTTTTCCGCTGGGGGGTTTGGGCGCGCCGACCTTCGGGCAGTTATTTTTGGGCACGGCTGTGCCCGCGGCCTATTTTTTGCACGCGGAGGCCGCTCGCAAAGTCTCGCCCCATTCCGAGTCCGGCGGACGAAGTTGGCCAGCCCCTCCCCCCAAGCTATAGCCCACCTGATTTTTGGCCATTTTTCCGCTGGACGAACTTGGCGCCCCGGCCTTCGGGCGGTTATTTTTGGTCGCGGCTGTGCCCGCGGCCTATTTTTGGTACGCCGAGGCCGCTCGCAAAGTCTCGCCGCATTCCGAGTCCGGCGGACGAAGTTGGCCTGCCCCTCCCCCCTAGGCTATAGCCCACCCGTTTTTTGGCCATTTTCCCCCTGGGGGTTTTGGGCACGCCGACCTTCGGGCGGTTATTTTTGGGCATGGGTGAGCCCGTGGCCTATTTTAGGCACGCGGAGGCTGCTCGCAAAGTCTCGCCCCATTCCGAGTCCGGCGGACGAAGTTGGCCAGCCCCTCCCCCCAAGGCTATAGCCCGCCCGTTTATTGGCCATTTTTCCGCTGGGGGGTTTGGGCGCACCGACCTTCGGGCGGTCATTTTTGGGCGCGGCTGTGCCCGCAGCCTATTTTTGGCACGCGGAGGCTGCTCGCAAAGTCTCGCCCCATTCCGAGTCCGGCGGACGAAGTTGGCCAGCCCCTCCCCCCAAGGCTATAGCCCGCCCGTTTATTGGCCATTTTTCCGCTGGGGGGTTTGGGCGCACCGACCTTCGGGCGGTCATTTTTGGGCGCGGCTGTGCCCTCGGCCATATTTTTGGCATGCGGAGGCTGCTCGCAAAGTCTCGCCCCATTCCGAGTCCGGCGGACGAAGTGGGCCAGCCCCTCCCCCCAAGGCTATAGCCCACCCGTTTTTTGGCCATTTTTCCGCTGGACGAACTTGGCGCCCCAGCCTTCGGGCGGTTATTTTTGGGTGCGGCTGTGCCCGCGGCCTATTTTTGGCACACGGAGGCCGCTGGCAAAGTCTCGCCCCATTCCGAGTCCGGCGGACGAAGTGGGCCAGCCCCTCCCCCCAAGGCTATAGCCCACCCGTTTTTTGGCCATTTTTCCGCTGGACGAACTTGGCGCCCAGGCATTCGGGCGGTTATTTTTGGGCGCGGCTGTGCCCGCGGCCAATTTTTGGTACGCGGAGATCGCTCGCAATGTCTCGCCCCATTCCGAGTCCGGCGGACAAAGTTGGCCCGCCCGTCCCCCCAAAGGCTATAGGCCACCCGTTTTTTGGAAATTTTTCCGCTGGGGGTTTGGGTGCAACGACCTTCGGGGGGTTATTTTTGGGCGCGGCTGTGCCCGCAGCCTATTTTTGGCACGCGGAGGCTGCTCGCAAAGTCTCGCCCCATTCCGAGTCCGGCGGACGAAGTTGTCCAGCCCCTCCCCCCAAGGCTGTAGCCCACCCGTTTTTTTGCCATTTTTCCGCTGGACGAACTTGGCGCCCCGGCCTTCGGGACGTTATTTTTGGGCGCGGCTGTGCCCATGGCCTATTTTTGGCACGCGGAGGCCGCTCGCAAAGTCTCGCCGCATTCCGAGTCCGGCGGACGAAGTTGGCCTGCCCCTCCCCCCTAGGCTATAGCCCACCCGTTTTTTGGCCATTTTTCCGCTGGGGGGTTTGGGCGCGCCGGCCTTCGGGCGGTTATTTTTGGGCGCGGCTGTGCCCATGGCCTATTTTTGGCACGTGGAGGCCGTTCGCAAAGTCTCACCCCATTCCGAGTCCGGAGGACGAAGTTGGACAGCCCCTCCCCCGAAGGCTATAGCCCACCCGTTTTTTGGCCATTTTTCCGCTGGACGAACTTGGCGACCCGGCATTCGGGCGGTTCTTTTTGGGCGCGGCTGTGCCCGTGGCCTATTTTTGGCACGCGGAGGCCGCTCGCAAAGTCTCGCCCCATTCCGAGTCCGGCGGACGAAGTGGGCCAGCCCCTCCCCCCAAGGCTATAGCCCACCCATTTTTTGGCTATTTTTCCGCTGGACGAACTTGGCGCCCCAGCCTTCGGGCGGTTATTTTTGGGCGCGGCTGTGCCCGCGGCCAATTTTTGGTACGCGGAGATCGCTCGCAAAGTCTCGCCCCATTCCGAGTCCGGCGGACAAAGTTGGCCCGCCCCTCCCCCCAAAGGCTATAGGCCACCCGTTTTTTGGCCATTTTTCCGCTGGGGGGTTTGGGCGCGCCGACCTTCGGGCGGTTATTTTTGGGCGCGGCTGTGCCCGCGGCCAATTTTTGGCACATGGAGGCCGTTCGCAAAGTCTCACCCCATTCCGAGTCCGGAGGACGAAGTTGGACAGCCCCTCCCCCCAAGGCTATAGCCCACCCGTTTTTTGGCCATTTTTCCGCTGGACGAACTTGGCGACCCGGCATTCGGGCGGTTCTTTTTGGGCGCGGCTGTGCCCGTGGTCTATTTTTGGCACGCGGAGGCCGCTCGCAAAGTCTCGCCCCATTCCGAGTCCGGCGGACGAAGTGGGCCAGCCCCTCCCCCCAAGGCTATAGCCCACCCATTTTTTGGCAATTTTTCCGCTGGACGAACTTGGCGCCCCAGCCTTCGGGCGGTTATTTTTGGGCGCGGCTGTGCCCGCGGCCTATTTTTGGCACACGGAGGCCGCTGGCAAAGTCTCGCCCCTTTCCGAGTCCGGCGGACGAAGTGGGCCAGCCCCTCCCCCCAAGGCTATAGCCCACCCATTTTTTAGCCATTTTTCCGCTGGGGGGTTTGGGAGCGCCGACCTTTGGGTGGTTATTTTTGGGTGTGGCTGTGCCCGTGGCCTATTTTTGGCATGCGGTGGCCGCTCACAAAGTCTCGCCGCATTCCGTTTCCAGCGGACCAAGTGGGCCAGCCCCTCCCCCCAAGGCTATAGCCCACCCGTTTTTTGGCCATTTTTCCGCTGGACGAACTTGGCGCCCCGGCCTTCGGGCGGTTATTTTTGGGCGCGGCTTTGCCCGCGGCCTATTTTTGGTACACGGAGGCTGCTCGCACAGTCTCGCCCCATTCCGAGTCCGGCGGACGAAGTCGGCCAGCCCCTCCCCCCAAAGCAATAGCCCACCCGTTTTTTGGCTATTTTTCCGATGGACGAACTTGGCGCCCCGGCCTTCGGGCGGTTATTTTTGGGCGCAGCTGTGTCCGTGGCCTATTTTTGGCACGCGGAGGCCGCTCGAAAAGTCTCGCCCCATTCCGAGTCTGGCGGACGAAGTCGGCCAGCCCCCCCCCCCCCAAGGCTATAGCCCACCCCTTTTTTGGCCATTTTTTCCGCTGGACAAACTTGACGCCCCGGCCTTCGGACGGTTATTTTTGGGCGCGGCTGTGCCCACGGCCTATTTTATGCTCGCGGAGGCTGTTCGCAAAGTCTTACCCCATTCCGAGTCCGTCGGACGAAGTGGGCCAGCCCCTCCCCCCAAGGCTATAGCCCACCTGTTTTTTGGCCATTTTTCCGCCGGACGAACTTGGCGCCCCCGGCCATCGGGAGGTTATTTTTTGGCGCGGCTGTGTCCGCGGCCTATTTTTGGCACGCGGAGGCCGCTCCCAAAGTCTCGCCCCATTCCGATTCTGGCGGACGAAGTGGGCCAGCCCCTCCCCCCAAGGCTATAGCCCACCCATTTTTTGGCAATTTTTCCGCTGGACGAACTTGGCGCCCCGGCCTTCGGGCGGTTATTTTTGGGTGCGGCTGTGCCCGCGGCCTAGTTTTGGTACACGGAGGCTGCTCGCAAAGTCTCGCCCCATTCCGAGTCCTGCGGACAAAGTGGGCCAGCCTCTCCCCCCAAGGCTATAGCCCACCCGTTTTTTGGCCAGTTTTCCGCTGGGGGGTTTGGGCACGCCGACTTTCGGGCGGTTATTTTTGGGCGCAGCTGTGCCCGTGGCCTATTTTGGCATGCGGAGGCCCCTCGCAAAGTCTCGCCCTATTCCGAGTCCGGCGGACGAAGTTGGCCAGCCCCTCCCCCCAAGGCTATAGCCCACCCGTTTTTTGGGCATTTTTCCACTGGGGGGATTGGGCGCGCCGACCTTCGGGCTGTTAATTTTGGGCGCGGCTGTGCCTGTGTCCTATTTTTGGCACGCGGAGGCCGCGCACAAAGTCTCGCCCCATTCCGAGTCCGGCGGACGAAGTCGGCCAGCCCCTCCCCCCAAGACTATAGCCCACCCGTTTTTTGGCCATTTTTCCGCTGGACGAACATGGCGCCCCGGCCTTCGGCGGTTATTTTTGGGCGCGGCTGTGCCTACGGCCTATTTTTGGCACACGGAGGCCCCTCAGAAAGTCTCGCCTCATTCCGAGACCGGCGGACGAAGTTGGCCAGCCCCTCCCCCCAAGGCTATAGCCCACCCGTTTTTTGGGCATTTTTGCACTGGGGGGATTGGGCGCGCCGACCTTCGGGCTGTTAATTTTGGACGCGGCTGTGCCCGCGACCTATTTTTGGCACGCGGAGGCCGCGTACAACGTCTCGCCCCAATCCGAGTCCGGCGGACGAAGTAGGCCAGCCCCTCCCCCCAAGGCTATAGGCCAACCGTTTTTTGGCCATTTTTCCGCTGGACGAACATGGCGCCCCGGCCTTCGGGGGGTTATTTTTGGGCGCGGCTGTGCCCGCGGCCTATTTTTGGCATGAGGAGGCCGCTCGCAAAGTCTCACCCCATTCCGAGTCCGGCGGAAGAAGTTGGCCAGCCCCTTCCCCCAAGGCTATATGCCACCCGTTTTTTGGACATTTTTCCGCTGGACGAACTTGGCGCCCCGCCTTCGGGCGGTTTTTTTTGGGCGTGGCTGTGCCCACGGCCTATTTTTGGTACACGGAGGACCCTCGCAAAGTGTCGTGCCATTCCGATTCCGGCGGACGAAGTGGGCCAGCCCCACCCCCCAAGGCTATAGCCCACCCGTTTTTGTGGCCTTTTTCCGCTGGACGAACTTGGCGCCCCGGCCTTCGGGCGGTTGTTTTTGGCTGCGGCTGTGCCCGCAGCCTATTTTGGGCACACGGAGGCCCCTCGGAACGTCTCGTGCCATTCCGAGTCCGGCGGACGAAGTCGGCCAGCCCCACCCCCCAAGGCTATAGCCCACCCGTTTTTGTGGCCTTTTTCCGCTGGACGAACATGGCGCCCCGGCCTTCGGGCGGCTAATTTTGGGTGCGGCTGTGCCTTCGGTCTATTTTTGACACACGCAGGGGCCTCACAAAGTCTCGTGCCATTCCGAGTCCGGCGGACGAAGTCGGCCGGCCCCACCCCCCAAGGCTATAGCCCACCCGTTTTTGTGGCCTTTTTCCGCTGGACGAACTTCGCGCCCCGGCCTTCGGGCGGTTATTTTTTGTCGCGGCTGTGCCCGCGGCCTATTTTTGGCACTCGGAGGCCCCTCACAAAGTCTCGCGCCCTTCCGAGTCCGGCGGACAAACTTGGCCAACCCCACCCCCCAAGGCTATAGCCCACCCGTTTTTGTGGCCTTTTTCCGCTGGACGAACTTGGTGCCCCAGCCTTCGGGCGGGTATTTTTGGGCGCGGCTGTGTCCGCGGCCTATTTTTGGCACACGGAGGGGCCTCGCAAAGTCTCGCGCCTTTCCGAGTCCGGCGGACGAAGTTGGCCAGCCCCACCCCCCAAGGCTATAGCCCACCCGTTCTTGTGGCCTTTTTCTGCTGGACGAACTTGGTGCCCCGGCCTTCGGGCGGGTATTTTTGGGCGCAGCTGTCCCCACGGCCTATTTTTGGCACACGGAGGTACGTCGCAAAGTCTCGCGTCATTCTGAGTCCGGCGGACGAAGTTGGCCAGCCCGACCCCCCAAGGCTATAGCCCACCCGTTTTTGTGGCCTTTTTCCGCTGGAGGAACTTGGCGCCCCAGCCTTCAGGCGGTTATTTTTCAGCGAGGCTACATCCGTGGAATATTTTTGGCACAGGGAGGCCCCTCGCAAAGTGTCGCGCCATTCCGAGTCGGGCGGACGAAGTTGGCCAGCCGCACCCCCCAAGGCTATAGCCCAACCGTTTTTGTGGCCTTTTTCCGCAGGACGTACTTGGCGCCCCGGCCTTCGGGTGGTTATTTTTGGGTGCGGCTGTGCCTGCGGCCTATTTTTTGCACAAGGAGGACCCTTGTAAAGTCTTGTGCCATTCCGAGTCCGGCGGACGAAGTTGGCCAGCCCCAGCCCCCAAGGCTATTGCCCACCCGTTTTTGTGGCCTTTTTCCGCTGGACCAACTTGGCGCCCCGGCCTTCGGGCGGTTATTTTTGGGAGCGGCTGTGCCCGCGGCCTATTTTTGGTACCCGGAGGCCGCTCGCAAAGTCTCGCCCCATTCCGAGTGCGGCGGACGAAGTTGGCCAGCCCCTCCCCCCAAGGCTATAGCCCACCCGTTTTTTGGCCATTTTTCCGCAGGACGAACTTGGCGCCCCGGCCTTCGGGCGGTTATTTTTGGGCGCGGCTGAGCCTGCGGCCTATTTTTGGCACACGGAGGGCCCTCGAAAGTCTCGCGCCATTCCGAGTCCGGCGGACGAAGTGGGCCAGCCCCTCCCCCCAAGGCTATAGCCCACCCGTTTTTTGGCCATTTTTCCGCTGGGCGAACTTGGCGCCCCGGCCTTTTGGTGGTTATTTTTGGGCGCGGCTATGCCCGCGGCCTGTTTTTGGAACGCTGAGGCTGCTCGCAAAGTCTCGCCCCATTCTGAGTCCGGCGGACGAAGTTGGCCAGCCCCTCCCCCCAAGGCTATAGCCCACCCGTTTTTTGGCCATTTTTCCGCAGGACGAACTTGGCGCCCCGGCCTTCGGGCGGTTATTTTTAGGCGCGGCTGTGCCCGCGGCCTATTTTTTGCACGCGGAAGGCGCTCGCAAAGTCTCGCCCCATTCCGAGTCTGGCGGACGAAGTGGGCCAGCCCCCACCCCCAAGGCTATAGCCCACCCGTTTTTGTGGCCTTTTTCCGCTGGACGAACTTGGCGCCCCGGCCTTCGGGCAGTTATTTTTGGGGCGGCTGTGCCCGTTGCCTATTTTTGGCACACAGAGGCCGCTCGCAATGTCTCGCGCCATTCCGAGTCCGGCGGCCGAAGGTGGCCAGCCCCACCCCCCAAGGCTATAGCGCACCCGTTTTTGTGGCCTTTTTCCGCTGGACGAACTTGGCACCCCGGCCTTCGCGCAGTTATTTTTGAGCGCGTCCCTGCCCGGGGACTATTTTTGGCACACCGAGGCTGCTCGCAAAGTCTCGCGCCATTCCGAGTCCGGCGAACGAAGTTGGCCAGCCCCACCCCCCTAGGCTATAGCCCACCCGTTTTTGTTGCCTTTTTCCGCTGGACGAACTTGGCGCCCCGGCCTTCGGGCGGTTATTTTTGGGCGCGGCTTTGCCCGGGGCCTATTTTTGGCACACGGAGACCGCTCGCAAAGTCTCGCGCCATTCCGAGTCCGGCGGACGACGTTGGCCAGCCCCACCCCCCAAGGCTATAGCCCACCCGTTTTTGTGGCCTTTTTTCGGTGGACGAACTTGGCGCCCCCGCCTTCGGGCGGTTATTTTTGGGCGCGGCTGTGCCCGCGGCCTATTTTTGGCACGCGGAGGCCGCTAGCAAAGTCTCGCCCCATTCCGAGTCCGGCGGACGAAGTTGGCCAGCCCCTCCCCCCAAGGCTATAGCCCACCCGTTTTTTGGCCATTTTTCCGCTGGACGAACTTGGCGCCCCGGCCTTCGGGCTGTTATTTTTGGGTGCGGCTGTGCCCGCGGACTATTTTTTGCATCCGGAGGCCGCTTGCAAAGTCTCGCCCCATTCCGAGTCCGGCGGACGTAGTCGGACAGCCCCTCCCCCCAAGGCTATAGCCCACCCGTTTTTTGGCCATTTTTCCGCTGGACGAACTTGGCGCCCCGGCTTTCGGACGGTTATTTTTGGGTGCGGCTGTGCCCGCGGCCAATTTTTAGCACACGGAGGCCAGTCGCAAAGTCTCGTCCCATTGCGAGTCCGGCAGACGAAGTTAGCCAGCCCCTCCCCCCAAGGCTATAGCCCACCCGTTTTTTGGCCATTTTTCCGCTGGGGGGTTTGGTCGCGCCGACCTTCGGGCGGTTATTTTTGGGCGTGGCTGTGCCCGCGGCCTATTTTTGGCACGCGGAGGCCGCTAGCAAAGTCTCGCCCCATTCCGAGTCCGGCGGACGAAGTTGGCCAGCCCCTCCCCCCAAGGCTATAGCCCACCCGTTTTTTGGCCATTTTTCCGCTGGACGAACTTGGCGCCCCGGCCTTCGGGCTGTTATTTTTGGGCGCGGCTGTGCCCGTGGACTATTTTTTGCATCCGGAGGCCGCTTGCAAAGTCTCGCCCCATTCCGAGTCCGGCGGACGAAGTCGGACAGCCCCTCCCCGCAAGGCTATAGCCCACCCGTTTTTTGGCCATTTTTCCGCTGGACGAACTTGGCGCCCCGGCTTTCGGACGGTTATTTTTGGGTACGGCTGTGCCCGCGGCCAATTTTTAGTACACGGAGGCCAGTCGCAAAGTCTCGCCCCATTGCGAGTCCGGCAGACGAAGTTAGCCAGCCCCTCCCCCCAAGGCTATAGCCCACCCGTTTTTTGGCCATTTTTCCGCTGGGGGGTTTGGGCGCGCCGACCTTCGGGCGGTTATTTTTGGGCGCGGCTGTGCCCGCGGCCTATTTTTGGCACGCGGAGGCCGCTAGCAAAGTCTCGCCCCATTCCGAGTCCGGCGGACGAAGTTGGCCAGCCCCTCCACCCAAGGCTATAGCCCACCCGTTGTTTGGCCATGTTTCCGCTGGGACGAACTTGGCGCCTGCCTTCGGGCTGTTATTTTTGGCGCGGCTGTGCCTCGCGGACTATTTTTGCATCCGGAGGCCGCTTGCAAAGTCTCGCCCCATTCCGAGACCGGCGGACGAAGTTGGCCAGCGCCTCCCCCCAAGGCTATAGCCCACCCGTTTTTTGGCCATTTTTCCGCTGGACTAACTTGGCGCCCCGGCCTTCGGGGGGTTATTTTTGGGCGCGGCTTTGACCGTGGCCTTTTTTTGGCACACGGAGGCCGCTTGCAAAGTCTCGTCCCATTCCGATACCGGCGGACAAAGTTGGCCAGCCCCTCCCCCCAAGGCTATAGTCCACCCGTTTTTTAGCCATTTTTCCACTGGATGAACTTGCCGCCCCGGCCTTCGGGCGGTTATTTTTGGGCGCGGCTGTGTCCGCGGGCTATTTTTGGCACATGGAGGCCACTCGAAAAGTCTCACCCCATTCTGAGTCTGGCGGACGAAGTCGGCCAGCCCCTCCCCCCAAGGCTATAGCCAACCCCATTTTTGGCCATATTTCCGCTGGACGAACTTGGCGCCCCGGCCTTCGGGTGGTTATTTTTGGCCTTGGCTGTGCTCGCGGCCTATTTTTAGCACGCGGAGGCCGTTCGCAAAGTCTCGTCCCATTCCGAGTCCGGCGGAAGAAGTCGGCCAGCCCCTCCCCCCAAGGCTATAGCCCACCCGTTTTTTGGCCATTTTTCCGCTGGACGAACTTGGCGCCCTGGCCTTCGGGCGGTTATTTTTGGGCGTGGCTGTGTTCACGGCCTATTTTTAGCAAGCGGAGGCCGCTCGCAAAGTCTCGCCCCATTCCGAGTCCGGCGGACGAAGTCGGCCAGCCCCTCCCCCCAAGGCTATAGCCCACCCGTTTTTTGGCCATTTTTCCGCTGGACGAACTTGGCGCCCCGGCCTTCGGTCGGTTATTTTTGGGCGCGGATGCGCCCGCGGACTATTTTTGGTATGCGGAGGCCGGTCGCAAATTCTCGCCCTATTCCGAGTCTGGCGGACGAAGTGGGCCAGCCCCTCCCCCCAAGGCTATAGCACACCCGTTTTTTGGCCATTTTTCCACTGGACGAACTTGGCGCCCCGGCCTTCGGGCGGTTGTTTTTGGGCGTGGCTGTGCCCGCACCCTATTTTTGGCACGCGGAGGGCGCTCGCAAAGTCTCGCCCCATTCCGAGTCCAGCAGACGAAGTTGGCCAGCCCCTCCCCCCAAGGCTATAGCCCGCCCGTTTTTTGGCCATTTTTCCGCTGGACGAACTTGGCGCCCCGGCCTTCGGGCTGTTATTTTTGGGCGTGGCTGTGCCCGCGGCCTATTTTTGGCACGCGGAGGCCGCTCTCAAAGTCTTGCCCCATTCCGAGTCCGGCAGACGAAGTGGGCCAGCCCCTCCCCCCAAGGCTATAGCCCACCCGTTTTTTGGCCATTTTTCTGCTGGGGGGTTTGGGCGCGCTGACCGTCGAGGGTTTATTTTTTGGCGCGGCTGTGCCCGCTGCCTATTTTTGGCATGCGGAGGGCGCTCGCAAAGACTCGCCCCATTCCGAGTCTGGCGGACGAAGTTGGCCAGCCCCTCCCCCCAAGGCTATATAGCCCACCCGTTTTTTGGCCATTTTTCCGCTGGACGAACTTGGCGCCCCGGCCTTCGGGCAGCTATTTTTGGCCACGATTGTGCCCGCGGCCTATTTTTCGCATGTGGAGGCCGTTTGCAAAGTCTCGCCCCATTCCGAGTCCTGCGGACGAAGTTTGCCAGCCCCTCCCCCCAAGGCTATAGCCCGCCTGTTTTTTGGCAATTTTTCCGCTGGGGGGTTTGGGCGCGCCGACCTTCGGGGGGTTATTTTTGGGCGCGGCTGTGCCCGCGGCCTATTTTTGGCACACGGAGGCTGCTCGCAAATTCTCGCGCCATTCCGAGTCCGGCGGACGAAGTTGGCCAGCCCCACCCCCCAAGGCTATAGCCCACCCGTTTTTCTGGCCTATTTCCGCTGGACGAACTTGGCGCCCCGGCCTTCGGGCGGTTATTTTTGGGCGCGGCTGTGCCTGGGGCCTATTTTTGGCGCACGAAGGCCGCTCGCAAAGTCTCACGCCATTCCGAGTCCGGCGGAGGAAGTTGGCCAGCCCCACCCCCCAAGGCTATAGCCCACCCGTTTTTGTGGTCCTCTTCTGCTGGACGAACTTGGCGCCCCGGCCTTCGGGCGGTTATTTTTCGGCGCGGCTGTGCCCGGGGCCTATTTTTGGCACACGGATTCTGTTCGCAAAGTCTCGCGCCATTCCGAGCCCGGCGGACGAAGTTGGCCAGGCCCACCCCCCAAGGCTATATCCCACCCGTTTTTGTGGCCTTTTTCCGCTGGACGAACTTGGCAACCCGGCCTTCGGGCGGTTATTTTTGGGCGCGGCTGTGCCCGGGGCCTATTTTTGGCACACGAAGGCCGCTCGCAAAGTCTCGCGCCATTCCGAGTCCGGCGGACGAAGTTGGCCAGCCCCACCCCCCAAGGCTATGGCCCACCCGTTTTTCTGGCCATTTTTCCGCTGGAAGAACTTGGCGCCCCGGCCTTCGGGCAGCTATTTTTGGCCGCGGTTGTGCCCTCGGCCTATTTTTGGCACGTCGAAGCCGCTCGCAAAGTCTCGCCCCATTCCGAGTCCGGCGGACGAAGTGGGCCAGCCCCTCCCCCCAAGGCTATTGCCCACCCGTTTTTTGGCCATTTTTCCGCTGGACGAACTTGGCGCCCCGGCCTATTTTTGGCACGCGGAGGCCGTTCGCAAAGTCTCGACCCATTCCGAGTCCGGCGGACGAAGTGGGCCAGCCCCTCCCCCCAAAGCTATAGCCCGCCGTTTTTTGGCAATTTTTCCGCTGGGGGGTTTGGGCGCGCCGACCTTCGGGGGGTTATTTTTGGGCGCGGCTGTGCCCGCGGCCTATTTTTGGCCCGCGGAGACCGCTCGCAAAGTCTCTCCCCATTCTGAGTCCAGCGGAAGAAGTCGGCTAGCCCCTCTCCCCAAGGCTATAGCCCACCCGTTTTTTGCCCATTTTTCCGCTGGACGAACTTGGCGCCCTGGCCCTTCGGGCAGTTATTTTTGGCCGCGGCTGTGCCCGCGGCCTATTTTTGGCACGCGGAGGCCGCTCACAAAGTCTCGCCCCATTCCGAGTCCTGCGGACGAAGTTGGCCAACCCCTCCCCCCAAGGCTATAGCCCACCCGTTTTTTGGCCATTTTTCCGCTGGACGAACTTGGCGCCCCGGCCTTCGGGCAGCTATTTTTCGCCGCGGCTGTGCCCGCGGCCTATTTTTGGCACGCGGAGGCCGTTCGCAAAGTCTCGACCCATTCCGAGTCCGGCGGACGAAGTGGGCCAGCCCCTCCCCCCAAGGCTATAGCCCGCCGTTTTTTGGCAATTTTTCCGCTGGGGGGTTTTGGCGCGCCGACCTTCGGGGGGTTATTTTTGGGCACGGCTGTGCCCGCGGCCTATTTTTGGCGCGCGGAGACCGCTCGCAAAGTCTCTCCCCATTCCGAGTCCAGCGGAAGAAGTCGGCCAGCCCCTCCCCCCAAGGCTATAGCCCACCCGTTTTTTGGCCATTTTTCCGCTGGACGAACTTGGCGCCCCGGCCCTTCGGGCAGTTATTTTTGGGCGCGGCTGTGCCCGCGGCCTATTTTTGGCACGCGGAGGCCGCTCGCAAAGTCTCGCCCCATTCCGAGTCCTGCGGACGAAGTGGGCCAGCCCCACCCCCCAAGGCTATAGCCCACCCGTTTTTATGGCCATTTTCCACTGGACGAACTTGGCGCCCCGGCCTTCGGGCGGGTATTTTTGGGCGCGGCTTTGCCCGCGGCCTATTTTTGGCACTCGGAGGCGGCTCGCAAAGTCTCGCGCCATTCCGAGTCCGGCGGACGAAGTTGGCCAGCCCCACCCCCCAAGGCTATAGCCCACCCGTTTTTGTGGCCTTTTTCCGCTGGACGAACTTGGCGCCCCGGCCTTCGGGGGGGTATTTTTGGGCGCGGCTGTGCCCGCGGCCTATTTTTGACACACGGAGGCACCTCGCAAAGTCTCGCGCCATTCCGAGTCCGGCGGACGAAGTTGGCCAGCCCCACCCCCCAAGGCTATAGCCCACCCGTTTTTGTGGCCATTTTCCGCTGGACGAACTTGGCGCCCCGGCCTTCGGGCGGGTATTTTTGGGCGCGGCTGTGCCTGCGGCCTATTTTTGGCACACGGAGGCGCCTCACAGAGTCTCGTGCCATTCCGAGTCCGGCGAACGAAGTTGGCCAGCCCCACCCCCCAAGGCTATAGCCCACCTGTATTTGTTGCCATTTTCCGCTGGACGAACTTTGCGCCCCGGCCTTCGGGCGGGTATTTTTGGGCGCGGCTGTGCCCGCGGCCTATTTTTGGCACACGGAGGTGGCTTGCAAAGTCTCGTACCATTCCGAGTCCGGCGGACGAAGTGGGCCAGCCCCACCCCCCAAGGCTATAGCCCAGCCGTTTTTATGGCCATTTTCCGCTGGACGAACTTGGCGCCCCGGCCTTCGGGCGGGTTTTTTTGGGCGCGGCTGTGCCCGCGGCCTATTTTTGGCACACGGAGGCGGCTTGCAAAGTCTCGCACCATTCCGAGTCCGGCGGACGAAGTGGGCCAGCCCCACCCCCCAAGGCTATAGCCCAGCCGTTTTTATGGCCATTTTCCGCTGGACGAACTTGGCGCCCCGGCCTTCGGGCGGGTATTTTTGGGCGCGGCTGTGTCCGCGGCCTATTTTTAGAACACGGGGGCGCCTCGCAAAGTCTCGCGCAATTCCGAGTCCGGCGGACGAAGTTCGCCAGCCCCACCACACAAGGCTATAGCCCACCCGTTTTTGTGGCCTTTTTCCGCTGGACGAACTTGGCGCCCCGGCCTTCGGGGGGGTATTTTTGGGCGCGGCTTTGCCCACGGCCTATTTTTGGCACACGGAGGTGGCTCGCAAAGTCTCGCGCCATTCCGAGTCCGGCGGACGAAGTGGGCCAGCCCCACCCCCCAAGGCTATAGCCCACCCGTTTTTATGGCCATTTTCCGCTGGACGAACTTGGCGCCCCGGCCTTCGGGCGGGTATTTTTGGGCGCGGCTGTGCCCGTAGCCTATTTTTGGCACACGGAGGTGCCTCGCAAAGTCTCGCACCATTCCGAGTCCGGCGGACGAAGTGGGCCAGCCCCACCCCCCAAGGCTATAGCCCACCCGTTTTTATGCCCATTTTCCGCTGGACGAACTTGGCGCCCCGGCCTTCGGGCGGGTATTTTTGGGCGCGGCTGTGCCCGCGGCCTATTTTTGGCACACGGAGGCGCCTCGCAGAGTCTCGTGCCATTCCAAGTCCGGCGGACGAAGTTGGCCAGCCCCACCCCCCAAGGCTATAGCCCACCTGTATTTGTTGCCATTTTCCGCTGGACGAACTTTGCGCCCCGGCCTTCGGGCGGGTATTTTTGGGCGCGGCTGTGCCCGCGGCCTATTTTTGGCACACGGAGGCGGTTCGCAAAGTCTCGCACCATTCCGAGTCCGGTGGACAAAGTTGGCCAGCCCCACCCCCCAAGGTTATAGCCCACCCGTTTTTGTGGCCTTTTTCCGCTGGACGAACTCGGGGCGATTATTTTTGGGTGCGGCTGTGGCCACGGCCTATTTTTGGCACACGGAGGCCCCTCGCAAAGTCTCGCGCCATTCCGAGTCCGGCGGACGAAATTGGCCAGCCCCACCCCCCAAGGCTATAGCCCACCCGTTTTTGTGCCCTTTTTCCGCTGGACGAACTTGGCGCCCTGGCCATCGGGCGGTTATTTTTAGGTGCGGCTGTGCCTGCGGCCAATTTTTAGCACACGGAGGCCCCTCGCAAAGTCTCACGCCATTCCAAGTCCGGCGGACAAAGTTGGCCAGCCCCACCCCCCAAGGCCATAGCCCACACGTTTTTGTGGACTTTTTCCACTGGATGAACTTGGCGCCCCGGCCTTCGGGTGGTCATTTTTGGGCGCGGCTGTGCCGTAGCCTATTTTTGGCACACGGAGGCCCCTCACAAAATCTCGCGCCATTCCGAGTCCGGCCGACGATGTTGGCCAGCCCCACCCCGCAAGGCTATAGCCCACCCGTTTTTGTGGCCTTTTTCCGCTGGACGAACTTGGCGCCCCGGCCTTCGGGCGGTTATTTTTGGGCGCGGTTGTGCCTGCGGCCTATTTTTGGTACACGGAGGCTGCTCGCAAAGTCTCGCGGCATTCCGAGTCCGGTGGACAAAGTTGGCCAGCCCCACCCCCCAAGGCTATAGCCCACCCGTTTTTGTGGCCTTTTTCCGCTGGACGAACTCGGGGCGATTATTTTTGGGTGCGGCTGTGTACACATCCTATTTTTGGCACACGGAGGCCCCTCGCAAAGTCTCGCGCCATTCCGAGTCCGGCGGACGAAGTTGGCCAGCCCCACCCCCCAAGGCTATAGCCCACCCGTTTTTGTCGCCTTTTTCCGCTGGACGTACTTGGCGCCCCGGCGTTCGGGCAGTCATTTTTGGGCGTAGCTATGCCCACGGTCTATTTTTGGCACACGGAGGCCCCTCGCAAAGTTTCGCGCTATTCCGAGTCCGGAGGACGAAGTTGCCCAGCCCCACCCCTCAAGGCTATAGCCCACCCGTTCTTGTGGCCTTTTTCCGCTGGACGAACTTGGCTCCCCGGCCTTCGGACGGTCATTTTTGGGAGCGGCCTTACCCGCGGCCTATTTTTGGCACACGGAGGTGCCTCGCAAAGTCTCGCGCCATTCCGAGTCCGGCGGACGAAGTCGGCCAGCCCCACCCCCCAAGGCTATAGCCCACCCGTTTTTGTGGCCTTTTTCTGCTGGACGAACTTGGCGCCCCGGCCTTCGGTCGGTTATTTTTGGGCGCGGCTGTGCCCGCGGCCTATTTTTGGCAGACGGAGGCACCTCGCAAAGTCTGGTGCCATTCCGAGTCCGGCAGACGAAGTTGGCCAGCCCCACCCCCCAAGGCGATAGCCCACCTGCTTTTGTGGCCTTTTTCCGCCGGACGAACTTGGCGCCCCGGCCTTCGGGCGGTTATTTTTGGGTGCGGCTGTGGCCGTGGCCTATTTTTGGCACACGGATGCCCCTCGCAAAGTCTCGCGCAATTCCGAGTCCGGCGGACAAAGTTGGCCAGCCCCACCCCCCAAGGCTATACCCCACTCGTTTTTGTGGCCTTTTCCGATGGACGAACTTGGCGCCCCCGGCCTAGGGGCGGTTATTTTTGACGCGGCTGTGCCCGCGGCCTATTTTGTACATGGAGGCCCCTCGGAAAGTCTCGCGCCATTCCGAGTCCGGCGGACGAAGTTGGCCAGCCCCACCCCCCAGGGCTTTAGCCCACCCGTTTTTGTGTCCTTTTTCCGCTGGACGAACTTGGCGCCCCGGCCTTCGGGCGGTTATTTTTGGGCGCGGCTGTGTCCGCGGCCTATTTTTGGGACACGAAGGTGCCTCGCAAAGTCTCGCGCCATTCCGAGTCCCGCGGACGAAGTTGGCCAGCCCCACCCCCCAAGGCTATAGCCGACCCGTTTTTGTGGCCTTTTTCCGCAGGACGAACTTGGCGCCCCGGCCTTCGGGCAGTTATTTTTGGACGCGGCTGTGCCCACGGCCTTTTTTTTGCTCACGGAGGCCTCCCACAAAGTCTCGCGTCATTCCGAGTCTGGCGGACGAAGTCGGCCAGCCCCACCCCCCAAGGCTATAGCCCACCCGTTTTTGTGGCCTTTTTCCGCTGGACGAACTTGGCGCCCCGGCCTTCGGGAGGTTATTTTTGGGTGCGGCTGTGCCCGCAGCCTATTTTTGGCACACGGAGGCGCCTCGCAAAGTCTGGCGCCATTCCGAGTCCGGCAGACGAAGTTGGCCAGCCCCACCCCCCAAGGCGATAGCCCACCTGCTTTTGTGGCCTTTTTCCGCCGGACGGACATGGCGCCCCGGCCTTCGGGCGGTTATTTTTTGGCGCGGCTGTGCCCGCGGCCTATTTTTGGCACATAGAGGCACCTCGCGTAGTCTCGCGCCATTCCGACTCCGGTGGACGAAGTAGGCCAGCCCCACCCCCCAAGGCTATAGCCCACCTGTTTTTGTGGCCTTTTTCCGCCGGACGAATTTGGCGCCCCGGCCTTCGTGCGGTTATTTTATGGTGCGGCTGTGCCCGCGGCTTATTTTTGGCACATGGAGACCCCTTACAAAGTCTCGCGCCATTCCAAGTCCGGCAGATGAAGTTGGCCAGCCCCACCGCCCAAGGCTATAGCCCACCCGTTTTTGTCTCCTTTTTCCGCTGGACGAACTTGGCGCCCCGGCCTTCGGGCGGTTATTTTTGGGTGCGGCTGTGCCCGCGGCCTATTTTTGGCACACGGATACCCCTCGCAAAGTCTCGCGCCATTCCGAGTCCGGCGGACAAAGTTGGCCAGCCCCACCCCCCAAGGCTATACCCCACCCGTTTTTGTGGCCTTTTCCGCTGGACGAACTTGGCGCCCCCGGCCTAGGGGCGGTTATTTTTGGGGGCAGCTGTACCCGCTGCCTATTTTTGTGACATGGAGGCCCCTCGCAAAGTCTCGTACCATTCCGAGTCCGGCGGACGAAGTTGGCCAGCCCCACCCCCCAAGGCTATAGCCCACCCGTTTTTGTGGCCTTTTTCCGCTGGACGAACTTGGCGCCCCGGCCTTCGGGCGGTTGTTTTTGGACGCGGCTGTGACCGCGGCCTCTTTTTGGTACAAGGAGGGCCCTCGCAAAGTCTCGCGTAATTCCGAGTGCAGCGGACGAAGTTGGCCAGCCCCACCCCCAAGGCTATAGCCCACCCGTTTTTGTGGCCTGTTTCCGCTGGACGAACTTGGCGCCCCGGCCATCGGGCGGTTATTTTTGGTAACGGCTGTGCCCGCGGCCTATTTTTGACACACGGAGGCACCTCGTAAAGTCTCGCGCCATTCCGAGTCCGGCAGACGAAGTAGGCCAGCCCCACCCCCCAAGGCTATAGCCCACCCGTTTTTGTGTCCTGTTTCCGCTGGACGAACTTGGCACCCCGGCCTTCGGGCGGTTATTTTTGGGAGCGGCTGTGCCCGCGGCCTATTTTTGGCACACGGAGGTGCCTCGCAAAGTATTGCGCCATTCCGAGTCCGGCGGACGAAGTTGGTCAGCCCCACTCCCCAAGGCTATAGCCCACCCGTTTTTGTGGCCTTTTTCCGCAGGACGAACTTGGCGCCCCGGCCTTCGTGCGGTATTTTTGGGTGCGGCTGTGCCCGCGGCCTATTTTTGGCACACGGAGGGGCCTCGCAATGTCTCGCGCCATTCCGAGTCCGGCGGACGAAGTTGGCCAGCCCCACCCCCCAAGGCTATAGCCCACCCGTTTTTGTGCCCTTTTTCCGCTGGACGAACTTGGCGCCCCGGCCTTCGGGCGGGTATTTTTGGGCGCGGCTGTGCCCGCGGCCTATTTTTGGCACACGGAGGCGCCTCGTAAAGTCTCGCGCCATTCCGAGTCCGGCGGACGAAGTGGGCCAGCCCCACCCCCCAAGGCTATAGCCCACCCGTTTTTGTGGCCTTTTTCCGCTGGACGAACTTGGCGCCCCGGCCTTCGGGCGGGTATTTTTGGGCGCGGCTTTGCCCGTGTCCTATTTTTGGCACACGGAGGCACCTCGCAAAGTCTCGCGCCATTCCGAGTCCGGTGGACGAAGTCGGCCAGCCCCACCCCCAAGGCTATAGCCCACCCATTTTTGTGGCCATTTTCCGCTGGACGAACTTGGCGCACCGGCCTTCGGGCCGGTATTTTTGGGCCCGGCTGTGCCCGCGGCCTATTTTTGGCACACGGAGGCGCCTCACAAAGTCTCGCGCCATTCCGAGTCCGGCGGACGACGTTGGCCAGCCCCACCCCCCAAGACTATAGCCCACCCGTTTTTGTGGCCATTTTCCGCTGGACGAACTTGGCGCCCCGGCCTTCGGGCGGGTATTTTTGGGCGCGGCTGTGCCCGCGATCTATTTTTGGCACATGGAGGCGCCTCGCAATGTCTCGCGCCATTCCGAGTCCGGCGGACGAAGTTGGCCAGCCCCTCCCCCCAAGGGTATAGCCCACCCGTTTTTTGGCCATTTTTCCGCTGGACGAACTTGGCGCCCCGGCCTTCGGGCGGTTATTTTTGGGCGCGGCTGTGCCCGCGGCCTATTTTTGGTACGCGGAGGCCGCTCGCAAAGTCTCGCCCCATTCCGAGTCCGGCGGACGAAGTTCGCCAGCCCCTCCCCCCAACGCTATAGCCCACCCGTTTTTTAGCCATTTTTCCGCTGGCGGGTTTGGGCGCGCCGACCTTCGGGTGGTTATTTTTGGGCGCGGCTGTGCCCGCGGCCTATTTTTGGCACGCGGAGGCCGCTCCCAAAGTCTCGCCCCATTCCGGGTCCGGCGGACGAAGTTGGCGATCCCCCCCCCCAAGGCTATACCACACCCGTTTTTTGGCCATTTTTCCGCTGCACAAACTTGACGCCCCGGCCTTCGGGCGGTTATTTTTGGGCGCGGCTGTGTCCGCAGCCTATTCTTGGCACGCGGAGGCCGCTCGCAAAGTATCGCCCCATTCCGAGTCCGGCGGACGAAGTGGGCCAGCCCCTCCCCCCAACGCTATAGCCCACCTGTTTTTTGCCCATTTTTCCGCTGGGGGGTTTGGGCGCGCTGACCTTCGGGGGGTTATTTTTGGGTATGGCTGTGCCCGCGGCCTATTTTTGGGACGCGGAGGCCGCTCGCTAAGTCTCGCCCCATTCCGAGTCCGGCGGTCGAAGTTGGCCAACCCCTCCCCCTAAGGCTATAGCCCACCCGTTTTTTGGCCATTTTTCCGCTGGACGAACTTGGCGCCCCGGCCTTCGGGCGGTTATTTTTGGGCGCGGCTGTGCCTGTGGCCTATTTTTGGCACGCGGAGGCCTTTCGCAAAGTCTCGCCCCATTCCGAGTCCGGCGGACGAAGTGGGCCAGCCCCTCCCCCCAGGGCTATAGCCCACCCGTTTTTTGGCCATTTTTCCGCTGGACGAACTTGGCGCCCCGGCCTTCGGGCTGTTATTTTTTTGGGCGGCTTTGTCCGTGGCCTATTTTTGGCACGCAGAGGCCACTCTCAAAGTCTCGCCCCATTCCGAGTCCGGCGAACGAAGTTGGTCTGCCCCTCCCCCCAAGGCTATAGCCCACCCGTTTTTTGGCCATTTTTCCGCTGGGGGGTTCGGGCGCGCTGACCTTCGGGGGGTTATTTTTGGGTAGGCTGTGCCCGTGGCCTATTTTTGGTACGCAGAGGCCGCTCGCAAAGTCTCGCCCCATTCCGAGTCCGGCGGACGAAGTTGGCCAGCCCCTCCCCCCAAGGCTATACCCCACCCGTTTTTTGGCCATTTTTCCGCTGGACGAACATGGCGCCCCGGCCTTCGGGTGGTTATTTTTGGGCGTGGCTGTGCCTGCGGCCTATTTTTGGCACGCGGAGGCCGCTCGCAAAGTCTCGCCCCATTCCGAGTCCGGCGGACGAAGTGGGCCAGCCCCTCCCCCCAAGGCTATAGCCCACCCGTTTTTTGGCCATTTTTCCGCTGGGGGGTTTGGGCGCGCCGACCTTCGGGCGATTATTTTGGGGTGCCGCTGTGCCCGCGGCCTATTTTTGGCACGCGGAGGCCGCTCGCAAAGTCTCGCCTCATTCTGAGTCCGGCGGACGAAGTTGCCCAGCCCCTCCCCCCAAGGCTATAGCCCACCCGTTTTTTGGCCAATTTTCCGCTGGACGAACTTGGCGCCCCGGCCTTCGGGAAGTTATTTTTGGATGCGGATGTGCCCGCGGCCTATTTTTGGCACGCGGAGGCCGCTCGCAAAGTCTCGCGCCATTCCAAGTCCGGCGGATGAAGTGGGCCAGCCCCTCCCCCCAAGGCTATAGCCCACAAGTTTTTTGGCCATTTTTCCGCTGGGGGGTTTGGGCGCGCCGACCTTCGGGGGATTATTTTGGGGTGCCGCTGTGCCCGCGGCCTATTTTTGGCACGCGGAGGCCGCTCGCAAAGTCTCGCCCCATTCCGGGTCCGGCGGACGAAGTTGGCGATCCCCCCCCCCAAGGCTATACCACACCCGTTTTTTGGCCATTTTTCCGCTGCACGAACTTGACGCCCCGGCCTTCGGGCGGTTATTTTTGGGCGCGGCTGTGTCCGCAGCCTATTCTTGGCACGCGGAGGCCGCTCGCAAAGTATCGCCCCAATCCGAGTCCGGCGGACGAAGTGGGCCAGCCCCACCCCCCAAGGCTATAGCCGACCCGTTTTTTGGCCATTTTTCCGCTGGGGGGTTTGGGCGCGCCGACCTTCGGAGTGTTATTTTTGGGCGCGGCTGTGTCCGCGTCCTATTTTTGGCACACGGAGGCCGCTCGCAATGTCTCGCCCCTTTCCGAGTGCGGCGGACGAAGTTGGCCAGCCCCTCCCCCCAAGGCTATAGCCCACCCGTTTTTTGGCCATTTTTCCGCTGGACGAACTCGGCGCCCCGGCGTTTGGGCAGTTATTTTTGCGTGCGGCTGTGTCCGCGGCCTATTTTTGGCACGCGGAGGCTCCTCGCAAAGTATCGCCCCATTCCGGGTCTGGCGGACGAAGTTGCCGATCCCCCCCCCCCAAGGCTATAGCCCACCCGTTTTTTGGCTATTTTTCCAATGGGGGGTTTGGGCGCGCCGACCTTCGGGGGGTTATTTTTGGGCGCGGCTGTGCCCGCGGCCTATTTTTGGTACGCGGAGGCCGCTCGCAAAGTCTCGCCCCATTCCGGGTCCGGCGGACGAAGTTGGCGATCCCCCCCCCCCAAGGCTATACCACACCCGTTTTTTGGCCATTTTTCCGCTGCACAAACTTGGCGCCCTGCCTTCGGCGGTTATTTTTGGGCGCGGCTGTGCCCGTGGCCTATTTTTGGCACGTGGAGGCCGTTCGCAAAGTCTTGCTCCATTCCGAGTCCGGCGGACGAAATTGGCCAGGCCCCCCCCCAAGGCTATAGCCCACCCATTTTTTGGCCATTTTTCCGCTGGGGGTTTGGGCGTGCGGACCTTCGGGGTGTTATTTTTGGGCGCGGCTGTGTCCGCGGCCTATTTTTGGCACGCGGAGGCCGCTCGCAATGTCTCGCCCCTTTCCGAGTGCAGCGGACGAAGTTGGCCAGCCCCTCCCCCCAAGGCTATAGCCCACCCGTTTTTTGGCCACTTTTCCGCTGGACGAACTCGGCGCCCCGGCGTTCGGGCAGTTATTTTTGCGCGCGGCTGTGTCCGCGGCCTATTTTTGGCACGCGGAGGCTCCTCGCAAAGTATCGCCCCATTCCGAGTCCGGCGGACGAAGTTGGCCAGCCCCTCCCCCCAAGGCTATAGCCCACCCGTTTTTTGGCCATTTTTCCGCAGGGGGGTTTGGGCGCGCCGACCTTCGGCTGGTTATTTTTGGGTGCGGCTGTGCCCGTGGCCTATTTTTTGCACATGGAGGCCGCTCGCAAAGTCTCGCGCCATTCCGAGTCCGGCGGACGAAGTTGGCCAGCCCCTCCCCCCAAGGCTATAGCCCACCCGTTTTTTGGCCATTTTTCAGCTGGACGAACTTGGCGCCCCGGCCTTCGGGCGGTTATTTTTTGGAGCGGCTGTGTCCTAGCCTATTTCTAGCACGCGGAGGCTGCTCGCAAAGTCTCGCCCCATTCCGAGTCCGGCGGACAAAGTTGGCCAGCCCCTCCCCCCAAGGCTATAGCCCACACGTTTTTTGGCCATTTTTCCGCTGGACGAACCTGGCGCCCCGGCCTTCGGGCGGTTATTTTTGATCGCGGCTGTGCCCGCGGCCTATTTTTGGCACGCGGAGGCCGCTCGCAAAGTCTCGCCCTATTCCGAGTCCGGCGGACGAAGTAGGCCAGCCCCTCCCCCCAAGGCTATAGCCCACCCGTTTTCTTGCCATTTTTCCGTTGGACGAACTTGGCGCCCCGACCTTCGGGCGGTTATTTTTGGGCGCGGCTGTGCCCGCGGCCTATTTTTGGCACACGGAGGCTGTTCGCAAAGTCTCGCCCCATTCCGAGTCCGGCGGACGAAGTTGGCCAGCCCCTCCCCCCAAGGCTATAGCCCACCCGTTTTTTGGCCATTTTTCCGCTGGGGGGTTTGGGCGCGCCGACCTTCGGGCGGTTATTTATGGGCGCGGCTGTGACCGCGGCCTATTTTTGCCACGCGGAGGCTGCTCGCAAAGTCTCGACCCATTCCGAGTCCGGCGGACGAAGTGGGCCAGCCCCTCCCCCCAAGGCTATAGCCCACCCGTTTTTTGGCCATTTTTCCGCAGGGGGGTTTGGGCGCGCCGATCTTCGGGCGGTTTTTTTTGGGCGCGGCTGTTCCCACGGCCTATTTTTACCACGCGGAGGCCGCTCGCAAAGTCTCACCGCATTCCGAGTCTGGCAAACGGAGTTGGCCTGCCCCTCCCCCCAAGGCTATAGCCCACCCGTTTTTTGGCCATTTTTTCGCTGGACGAACTTGGTGCCCCGGCCTTCGGGCGGTTATTTTTGGGCGCGGCAGTTCCCGCGGCCTATTTTTGGCACGCAGAGGCTGCTCGCATAGTCTCGCCCCATTCCGAGTCCGGCGGACGAAGTTGGCTAGCCCCTCCCCCCAAGGCTATAGCCCACCCGTTTTTTGGCCATTTTTCCGCTGGACGAACTTGGCGCCCCGGCCTTCGGGCGGTTATTTTTGGGCGCGGCTGTGCCCGCGGCCTATTTTTGGCACGCGGAGGCCAGTCGCAAAGTCTCGCCCCATTCCGATTCCGGCGGACGAAGTTGGCCAGCCCCTCCCCCGAAGGCTATGGCCCACCCGTTTATTGGCCATTTTTCCGCTGGGGGGTTTGGACGCGCCGACCTTTGGGCGGTTATTTTTGGGCGCGGCTGTGCCCGTGGCCTATTTTTGGCACGCGGAGGCCGCTCGCAAAGTCTCGCCCCATTCCGAGTCCGGCGGACTAAGTTGGCTAGCCCCTCCCCCCAAGGCTATAGCCCACCCGTTTTTTGGCCATTTTTCCGCTGGACGAACTTGGCGCCCCGGCCTTCGGGCGGTTATTTTTGGGTACGGCATTGCCCGCGGCCTATTTTTGCCACGCGGAGGCCGCTCGCAAAGTCTCGACCCATTCCGAGTCCGGCGGACGAAGTGGGCCAGCCCCTCCCCCCAAGGCTATAGCCCACCCGTTTTTTGGCCATTTTTCCGCTGGGGGTTTTGGGCGCGCCGATCTTCGGGCAGTTTTTTTCGGGCGCGGCTGTTCCCGCGGCCTATTTTTACCACGCGGAGTCCGCTCGCAAAGTCTCACCGCATTCCGAGTCTGGCAGATGGAGTTGGCCTGCCCCTCCCCCCAAGGCTATAGCCCACCCATTTTTTGGCCATTTTTCCGCTGGACGAACTTGGCGCCCCGGCCTTCGGGCGGTTATTTTTGGGTGCGGCTGTGCCCACGGCCTATTTTTGACACGCGGAGGCCGCTCACAAAGTCTCGCCACATTCCCAGCCCGGCGGACAAAGTTCGCCAGCCCCTCCCCCCAAGGCTATAGCCCACCCGCTTTTTGGCCATTTTTCCGCTGGGGGTTTTGGGCGCGCCGACCTTCGGGCAGTTTTTTTTGGGCGCGGCTGTGCTCGTGGCCTATTTTTGGCATGTGTAGGCCGCTCACAAAGTCTCACCGCATTCCGAGTCCGGCGGACGAAGTTGGCCAGCCCCTCCCCCCAAGGCTATGGCCCACCCGTTTATTGGCCATTTTTCCGCTGGGGGGTTTGGGCGCGCCGACCTTCGGGCGGTTAATTTTGGATGCGGCTGCGCCCGTGGCCTATTTTTTGCACGCGGAGGCCGTTCGCAAAGTCTCGCCCCATTCCGAGTCCGGCGGATGATGTTGGCCAGCCCCTCCCCCCAAGGCTATAGCCCACCCGTTTTTTGGCCATTTTTCCGCTGGACGAACTTAGCGCCCCGGTCTTTGGGCGGTTATTTATGGGCACGGCTGTGCCCGCGGCCTATTTTTGGCACGCGGAGGCCACTCGCAAAGTCTCGCCCCATTCCGAGTCCGGCGGACGAAGTTGGCCAGCCCCTTCCCCCAAGGCTATAGCCCACCCGTTTTT
>JAUJEF010000710.1:0-25000 GCA_030444885.1 Citrus sp. QX-2021
TTCGTCCAGCGGAAAAAGGCCACAAAAACGGGTGGGCTATAGCCTTGGGGGGTGGGGCTGGCCAACTTCGTCCGCCGGACTCGGAATGGCGCGAGACTTTGTGAGGCGCCTCCGTGTGCCAAAAATAGGCCGCGGGCACAGCCGTGCCCAAAAATACCCGCCCGAAGGCCGCGGCGCCAAGTTCGTCCAGCGGAAAAAGGCCACAAAAACGGGTGGGCTATAGCCTTGGCGGGTGGGGCTGGCCGACTTCGTCCGCCGGACTCGGAATTGCGCGAGACTTTATGAGGCACCTCCGTGTGCCAAAAATAGGCCGCGGGCACAGCCGCGCCCAAAAATACCCGCCCGAAGGCCGCGGCGCCAAGTTCGTCCAGCGGAAAAAGGCCGCAAAAACGGGTGGGCTATAGCCTTGGGGGGTGGGGCTGGCCAACTTCGTCCGCCGGACTCGGAATGGCGCGACACATTGCAAGGCACCTCCATGTGTCAAAAATAGGCCGCGAACAAAGCCGCGCCCAAAAATACCCGCCCGAAGGCCGCGGCGCCAAGTTCGTCCAGCGGAAAAAGGCCAATAAAACGGGTGGGCTATAGCCTTGGGGGGTGGGGCTGGCCAACTTCGTCCACCGGAATCGGAATGGGGCGACACTTTGCGTGGCACCTCCGTGTGCCAAAAATAGGCCGCGGGCACAGCCGCGCCCAAAAATACCCGACCGAAGGCCGCGGCGCCAAGTTCGTCCAGCGGAAAAAGGCAGAAAAACGGGTGGGCTATAGCCTTGGGGGGTGGGGCTGGCCAACTTCGTCCGCCGGACTCGGAAAAGCGCGAGACTTTGCGAGGCGCCTCCGTGTGCCAAAAATAGGCTGCGGGCACAGCCGCGCCCAAAAATACCTGCCCGAAGGCCGCGGCGCCAAGTTCGTCCAGCGGAAAAAGGCCAAAAAACCGGTGGGCTATAGCCTTGGGGGGTGGGGCTGGCCAACTTCTTCCGCCGGACTCGGAATGGTGCGAGACTTTGCGAGGTGCCTCCGTGTGTCAAAAATAGGCCGCGGGCACAGCCACGACCAAAAATACCCGCCCAAAGGCCGCGGCGCCAAGTTCGTCCAGCGGAAAAAGGCCAGAAAAACGGGTGGGCTATAGCCTAGGGTGGTGGGGCTAGCCAACTTCGTCTGCCGGACTCGGAATGGCGTAAGACCTTGTGAGGCACCTCCGTGTGTCAAAAATAGGCCGCGGACACAGCCACGACCAAAAATACCCGCCCGAAGGCCGCGGCGCCAAGTTCGTCCAGCGGAAAAAGGCCACAAAAACGGGTGGGCTATAGCCTAGGGTGGTGGGGCTGGCACACTTCGTCCGCCGGACTCGGAATGGCGCGAGACTTTGCGAGCCGCCTCGGTGTGCCAAAAATAGGCCGCGGGCACAGCCGCGGCCAAAAATAACCGCCCGAAGGCCGGGGCGCCAAGTTCGTCCAGCGGAAATAGGCCACAAAAACGGGTGGGCTATAGCCTTGGGGGGTGGGGCTGGCCGACTTCGTCCGCCGGACTCGGAATTGCGCGAGACTTTGTGAGGTGCCTCCATGTGCAAAAAATAGGCCGCGGGCTCAGCCACGCCCAAAAATACCCGCCCGAAGGCCGCGGCGCCAAGTTCGTGCAGCGGAAAAAGGCCACAAAAACGGGTGGGTTATAGCCTTGGCGGGTGGGGCGGGCCAACTTCGTCCGCCGGACTCGGAATGGCGCGAGACTTTGCGAGCGGCCTCCGTGTGCCAAAAATAGGCCCCGGGCACAGCCGCGCCCAAAAATAACCGCCCGAAGGCCCCGGAACCAAGTTCGTCCAGCGGAAAAAGGCCACAAAAACGGGTGGGCTATAGCCTTGGGGGGTGGGGCTGGCCAACTTCGTCCGCCGGACTCGGAATGGCGTGAGACTTTGTGAGGTGCCTCCGTGTGCCAAAAATAGGCCGCGGGCACAGCCGCGTCCAAAAATACACGCCCGAAGGCCCCGGCACCACGTTCGTCCAGCGGAAAAAGGCCATTAAAACGGGTGGGCTATAGCCTTGGGGGGTGGGGCTGGCCGACTTCGTCCGCCGGACTTGGAATGGCGCGAGACTTTGCGAGGCACCTCTGTGTGCCAAAAATAGGCCACGGGCACAGCCGCGGCCAAAAATACCCGCCCGAAGGCCGCGGCGTCAAGTTCGTCCAGCGGAAAAAGGTTACAAAAACGGGTGGGCTATAGCCTTGGGGGGTGGGGCTGGCCAACTTCATCCGCCGGACTCGGAATGGCGCGAGACTTTGCGAGGCGCCTCCTTATGCCAAAAATAGGCCGCGGGCACAGCCGCCCGCAAAAATACCCGCCCGAAGGCCGCGGCGCCAAGTTCGTCCCTCGGAAAAAGGCCACAAAAACGGGTGGGCTAGAGCCGTGGGGGGTGGGATGGCCAACTTCGTCCGCCGGACTCGGAATGGTGCGAGACTTTTCTAGGCGTCTCCGTTTGCCAAAAATAGGCCGCGGGCACAGCCGCGCCCAAAAATACCCGCCCGAAAGCCACGGCGTGAAGTTCGTCCAGCGGAAAAAGGCCACAAAAACAGGTGGGCTATAGCCTTGGGGGGTGGGGCTGGCCAACTTCGTCCACCGGACTCGGAATAGCGCGAGACTTTGCGTGGCACTTCCGTGTGCCAAAAATAGGCCGAGGGCACAGCCGCGCCCAAAAATACACGCCCAAAGGCCGCGGCGCCAAGTTCGTCCAGCGGAAAAAGGCCACAAAAATGGGTGGGCTATGGCCTTGGGGGGTGGGGAGCGCCAACTTCGTCCGCCGGACTCGGAATGGCGTGAGACTTTGCGAGGTGCCTCCGTGTCCCCAAAATAGGCCGCAGGCACAGCCGCGCCCAAAAATTCCCGCCCGAAGGCCGGGGCGCCAAGTTCGTCCAGCGGAAAAAGGCCACAAAAACGGGTGGGCTATAGCCTTGCGGGGTGCGGCTGGCCAACATCGTCCGCCGGACTCGGAATGGCGCGAGACTTTGCGAGGCGCCTCCGTGTGGCAAAAATAGGCCGCAGACACAGCCGCGCCCAAAAATAACCGCCCGAAGGTTGGCGCGTCCAAACCCCCCAGCGGAAAAATGGCCAAAAAAGGGGTTTGCTATAGCCTTGTGGGGAGGGGCTGGCCAACTTCGTCCGCCGGACTCGGAATGGGGCGAGACTGTGCGAGCAGCCTCCGCATGCCAAAAATAGGCCGCGGGCACAGCCGCGCCCAAAAATAACAGCCCGAAGGTCGGCGCGCCAAAACCCCCCAGCTGAAAAATGGCCAAAAAACGGGTGGGCTATAGCCTTGGGGGGAGGGCTGGCCAATTTCGTCCGCCAGACTCGGAATGGGGCGAGACTTGCGAGTGGCCTCCGCGTGCGAAAATTATGCCATGGGCATAGCTGCGCCCAAAAATAACAGCCCGAAGGCCACGGCGCCAAGTTCGTCCAGCGGAAAAATGGCCAAAAAACGGGTGGGCTATAGCCTTGGGGGGAGGGGCTGGCCAACTTCGTCCGGCGGACTCGGAATGGGGCAACATTTGCGAGCGGCCTCCGCGTGCCAAAAATAGGCAGCGGGCACAGCCGCGCCCAAAAATAACCCCCCGAAGTCCAGGGCGCCAAGTTCGTCTAGCGGAAAAATGGCCAAAAAACGGGTGGGCTATAGCCTTGGGGGGAGGGGCTGGCCAACTTCATCCGCCGGACTCAGAATGGGGCGAGACTTTGTGAGCGGCCTCCGCGTGCCAAAAATAGGCCGCGGGCACAGCCGCGACCAAAAATAACCCGCCGAAGGTCGGCGCGCCCAAACCCCCCAGCGGAAAAATGGCCAAAAAACGGGTGGGCTATAGCTTTGGGGGTAGGGGCTGACCAACTTCGTCCGCCGGACACGGAATGGGGTGAGACTTTGCGAGCGGCCTCCGCGTGCCAAAAATAGGCCGCGGGCACAGCCGCGCCCAAAAATAACCGCCCGAAGGCCGGGGCGCCAAGTTCGTCCAGCGGAAAAATGGCCAAAAAACGGGTGGGCTATAGCCTTGGGGGGAGGGACTGGCCAACTTCTTCCGCCGGACTGGGAATGGGGCGAGACTTTGCGAGCGGCCTCCGCGTGCCAAAAATAGGCCGCGGACACAGCCGCGCCCAAAAATAACGCCAGAAGGTCGGCGCACCCAAACTACCCAGCGGAAAAATGGCCAAAAAATGGGTGGGCTATAGCCTTGGGGGGAGGGGTTGGCCAACTTCGTCCGCCGGACTCGGAATGGGGCGAGACTTTGCGAGCGGCCTCCGCGTGCCAAAAATAGGCCTCGGGCAAAGCCGCGACCAAAAATAACCCACCAAAGGCCGGGGGGCCAAGTTCGTCCAGCGGAAAAATGGCCAAAAAACGGGTGGGCTATAGCCTTGGGGGGAGGTGCGGGCCAACTTTATCCGCCGGACTCGGAATGGGGCGAGACTTTGCGAACGGCCTCCGCGTGCCAAAAATAAGCCACGGGTACAGCCGCGCCCATAAATAACCGCCCGAAGGCCGGGGCGCTATGTTCGTCCAACGGAAAAATGGACAAAAAACGGGTGGGCTATAGCCTTGGGGGGAGGGGCGGGCCAACTTCGTCCGCCGGACTCGGAATGGGGCGAGAGTTTGCGAGTGGCCTCCGCATGCGAAAAATAGGCCGTGAGCACAGCCGCGCCCAAAAATAACCCCCCGAAGGCCGGGGCGCCAAGTTCGTCCAGCGGAAAAATGGCCAAAAAACGGGTGGGCTATAGCCTTTGGGGGAGGGGCTGGCCAACTTCGTCCGCCGGACTCGGAATGGGGCGAGACTTTGCGAGCGGCCTCCGCGTGCCAAAAATAGGCCGCGTGCACAGCCGCGCCCAAAAATAACGCCAGAAGGTCGGCGCACCCAAACTCCCCAGCGGAAAAATGGCCAAAAAATGGGTGGGCTATAGCCTTGGGGGGAGGGGCTGGCCAACTTCGTCCGCCGGACTCGGAATGGGGCGAGACTTTGCGAGCAGCCTCCGCGTGCCAAAAATAGGCCTCGGGCAAAGCCGCGACCAAAAATAACCCACCAAAGGCCGGGGGGCCAAGTTCGTCCAGCGGAAAAATGGCCAAAAAACGGGTGGGCTATAGCCTTGGGGGGAGGTGCGGGCCAACTTTATCCGCCGGACTCGGAATGCGGCGAGACTTTGCGAACGGCCTCCACGTGCCAAAAATAAGCCACGGGTACAGCCGCGCCCATAAATAACCACCCGAAGGCCGGGGCGCCATGTTCGTCCAACGGAAAAATGGACAAAAAACGGGTGGGCTATGGCCTTGGGGGGAGGGGCGGGCCAACTTCGTCCGCCGGACTCGGAATGGGGCGAGAGTTTGCGAGTGGCCTCCGCGTGCCAAAAATAGGCCATGGGCACAGCCGCGCCCAAAAATAACCCCCCGAAGGCCGGGGCGCCAAGTTCGTCCAGCGGAAAAATGGCCAAAAAACGGGTGGGCTGTAGCCTTGGGGGGAGGTGCGGGCCAACTTTATCCGCCGGACTCGGAATGGGGCGAGAGTTTGCGAACGGCCTCCGCGTGCCAAAAATAAGCCATGGGTACAGCCGCGCCCATAAATAACCGCCCGAAGGCCGGGGCGCCATGTTCGTCCAACGGAAAAATGGACAAAAAACGGGTGGGCTATAGCCTTGGGGGGAGGGGCGGGCCAACTTCGTCCGCCGGACTCGGAATGGGGCGAGAGTTTGCGAGTGGCCTCCGCATGCCAAAAATAGGCCGTGAGCACAGTCGCGCCCAAAAATAACCCCCCGAAGGCCGGGGCGCCAAGTTCGTCCAGCAGAAAAATGGCCAAAAAACGGGTGGGCTATAGCCTTGGGGGGAGGGGCTGGCCAACTTCGTCCGCTAGACTCGGAATAGGGCGAGACATTGCGACCGACCTCCGCATGCCAAAAATAGACTGCGGGCACAGCCGCGCCCAAAAATAACCCCCCAAAGGTCGGCGCTCCCAAAGCCCGAGCGGAAAAATGGCCAAAAAACGGGTGGACTATAGCCTTGGGGGGAGGGGCTGACCAACTTCGTCCGCCTGACTCGGAATTGGGCGAGACTTTGCGAGCAGCCTCCGCGTTCAAAAAATAGGCCGCGGGCACAGCCGCACCCAAAAATAACCCCCCGAAGTCCGGGGCGCCAAGTTCGTCTAGCGGAAAAATGGCCAAAAAACGGGTGGGCTATAGCCTTGGGGGGAGGGGCTGGCCAACTTCATCCGCCGGACTCAGAATGGGGCGAGACTTTGTGAGCGGCCTCCGCGTGCCAAAAATAGGCCGCGGACACAGCCGCGCCCAAAAATAACCGCCCGAAGGTCGGCGCGCCCAAACCCCCAGGCGGAAAAATGGCCAAAAAACGGGTGGGCTATAGCTTTGGGGGGAGGGGCTGACCAACTTCGTCCGCCGGACACGGAATGGGGCAAGACTTTGTGGGCGGCCTCCGCGTGCCAAAAATAGGCCGCGGACACAGCCGCGCCCAAAAATAACCGACCGAAGGCCGGGGCGCCAAGTTCGTCCAGCGGAAAAATGGCCAAAAAACGGGTGGGCTATAGCCTTGGAGGGAGGGACTGGCCAACTTCGTCTGCCGGACTTGGAATGGGGCGAGACTTTGCGAGCGGCCTCCGCGAGCTAAAAATAGGCCGTGGGCACAGCCGCGCCCAAAAATAACCCGCCGAAGGTCGGCGCGTCCAAACCCCCAGGCGGAAAACTGGCCAAAAAACGGGTGGGCTATAGCTTTGGGGGGAGGGGCTGACCAACTTCGTCCGCCGGACACGGAATGGGGCGAGACTTTGCGAGTGGCCTCTGCGTGCCAAAAATAGGCCGCGGGCACAGCCGCTCCCAAAAATAACGCCAGAAGGTCGGCGCACCCAAACTACCCAGCGGAAAAATGGCCAAAAAATGGGTAGGCTATAGCCTTGGGGGGAGGGGTTGGCCAACTTCGTCCGCCGGACTCTGAATGGGGCGAGACTTTGCGAGCGGCCTCCGCCTACCAAAAATAGGCCGCGGGCACAGCCGCGACCAAAAATAACCCACGGAAGGCCGGGGTGCCAAGTTCGTCCAGCGGAAAAATGGCCAAAAAACGGGTGGGCTATAGCCTTGGGGGGAGGGGCTGGCCAACTTCGTCCGCTGGACTCGGAATGGGGCGAGACATTGTGACCGACCTCTGCGTGCCAAAAATAGGCTGCGGGCACAGCCACGCCCAAAAATAACCACCCGAAGGTCGGCGCCCCGAAACCCCCCAGCGGAAAAATGGCCAAAAAACGGGTGGACTATAGCCTTGGGGGGAGGGGCTGGCCAACTTCGTCCACCGGACTCGGAATGGGGCGAGACTTTGCGAGCGGCCGCCGCGTGCCAAAAATAGGCCGCGGACACACCCGTGCCCAAAAATAACCTACCGAAGGCCGGGGCGCCAAGTTCGTCCAGCGGAAAAATGGCCAAAAAACGGGTGGGCTATAGCCTTGGGGGGAGGGGCTGCCCAACTTCGTCCGCCGGACCCGGAAAGGGGCGAGACTTTGCGAGCGGCCTCCGTGTGCCAAAAATAGGCCACGGGCACAGCCGCGCCCAAAAATAACCGCCCGAACGTCGGCACGCCCAAACCCCCCAGCGGAAAAATGGCCAAAAAACGGGTGGGCTATAGCCTTGGGGGGAGCGGCTGGCCAACTTCGTCCGCCGGACTCAGAATGGGGCGAGACTTTGCGAGCGGCCTCCGCGTGCCAAAAATAGGCCACGGGCACAGCCGCACCCAATAATAACAGCCCGGACGACGGGGCACCACGTTCGTCTAGCGGAAAAATGGCCAAAAAACGGGAGGGCTATAGCCTTGGGGGGAGGGGCTGGCCAACTACGTCCGCCGGACACGGAATGGGGCGAGACTTTGCGAGCGGCCTCCGTGTTCCAAAAATAGGCCGCGGGCACAGCCGCGCCCAAAAATAACCACCCGAAGGCCGGGGCGGCAAGTTCGTCCAGCGGAAAAATGGCCAAAAAACGGGTGGGCTATAGCCTTGGGGGGAGGGGCTGGCCAACTTCGTCCGCCGGACTCGGAATGGGGGGAGACTTTGCGAGCGGCCTCCGCGTGCCAAAACTAGGCCACGGGCACAGCCACACCCAAAAATAACCGACCGAAGGTCGGCGCGCCGAAACCCCCCAGCGGAAAAATGGCCAAAAAACGGGTGGGCTATAGCCTAGGGGGGAGCGGCTGGCCAACTTCGTCCGCCGGACTCGGAATGGGGCGAGACTTTGCGAGCGGCCTCCACGTACCAAAAATAGGCCGCAGGCACAGCCGCGCCCAAAAATAACCCCCCGAAGGTCGTTGCACCCAAACCCCCCAGCGGAAAAAATGGCCAAAAAACGGGTGGGCTATAGCCTTGGGGGGAGGGGCTGGCCAACTTCGTCCGCCGGACTCGGAATGGGGCGAGACTTTGCGAGCAGCCTCCGCATGCCAAAAATAGGCCGCGGGCACAGCCGTACCCAAAAATAACCGCCCGAAGGCCGGGGCGCCCAAACCCCCCAGCAGAAAAATGGCCAAAAAATGGGTGGGCTATATAGCCTTGGGGGGAGGGGCTGACCAACTTCGTCCGCCGGACTCGGAATGGGGCGAGACTTTACGATCGACCTCGGCGTGCCAAAAATAGGCCGTGGGCACAGCCACGCCCAAAAATAACCGCCCGAAGGCCGGGACGCCAAGTTCGTCCAGCGGAAAAATGGCCAAAAAACGGGTGGGCTATAGCCTTGGGGGGAGGGGCTGGCCAACTTCGTCCGCCGGACTCCGAATGGGGCGAGACTTTGCGAGCGGCCTCCGCTTGCTAAAAATATGCCGCGGGCACAGCCGCGCCAAAAAATAACCACCCGAAGGCCGGGGCGCCAAGTTCTTCCATCGGAAAAATGGCCAAAAAACGGGTGGGCTATAGCCTTGGGGGGAGGGGCTGGCCAACTTCGTCCGCCGGACTCGGAATGGGGCGAGACTTTGCGAGCGGCCTCCGCGTGCCCAAAATAGGCCACGGGCACAGCCGCGCAAAAAAATAACCGCCCGAAGGCTGGGGCGCCAAGTTCGTCCAGCGGAAAAATGGCCAAAAAACGGTTGGGATATAGCCTTGGGGGGAGGGGCTGGCCGACTTCGTCCGCCGGACACGGAATGGGGCGAGATTTTGCGAGCGGCCTCCGTGTTCCAAAAATAGGCCGCGGGCACAGCCGCGCCCAAAAATAACCACCCGAAGGCCGGGGCGGCAAGTTCGTCCAGCGGAAAAATGGCCAAAAAACGGGTGGGCTATAGCCTTGGGGGGAGGGGCTGGCCAACTTCGTCCGCCGGACTCGGAATGGGGCGAGACTTTGCGAACGGCCTCTGCGTGCCAAAAATAGGCCGCGGGCACAGCCGCTGCCAATAATAACTGCCCGAAGGCCAGGGCGCCAAGTTCGTCCAGCGGAAAAATGGCCAAAAAACGGGTGGGCTATAGCCTTGGGGGGTGGTGCTGGCCAACTTCGTCCGCCGGACTTGGAATGGCGCGAGACTTTGCGAGCGGCCTCCGTGTGTCAAAAATAGGCCCCGGGCACAGCCGAGCCCAAAAACAACCGCCCAAAGGCCGGGGCGCCAACTTCGTCCAGCGGAAAAAGGTCACAAAAACGGGTGGGCTATAGCCTTGGGGGGTGGGGCTGGCCAACTTCGTCCGCCGGACTCGGAATGGCGCGAGACTTTGCGAGTGGCCTCCGTGTGCCAAAAATAGACCCCGGGCACAGCCGCACCCAAAAATAACAGCCCGAAGGCCGGGGCGCCAACTTCGTCCAGCGGAAAAAGGCCACAAAAACGGTGGGCTATAGCCTTGGGGGGAGGGGCTGGCCGACTTCGTCCGCCGGACTTGGAATGGGGCGAGACTTTGCGAGCGGCCTCCGCGTGCCAAAAATAGGCCACGGGCACAGCCGCACCCAAAAATAACCGCCTGAAGGTTGGTGCGCCCAAACCCCCCTACAGAAAAATGGCCAAAAAACGGGTGGGCTATAGCCTTGGGGGGAGGGGCTGGCCGACTTCGTCCGCCGGACTCGGAATGGGTCGAGACATTGCGAGCAGCCTCCGCGTGCCAAAAATAGGCCGCGGGCACAGCCGCGTGCAAAAATAACCCCCCGAACGTCGGCGCGCCCAAACCCCCAGCGGAAAAATGGCCAAAAAACGGGTGGGTATTGCCTTGGTGGGAGAGGCTGGCCAACTTCGTCCGCCGGACTCGGAATGCGGCGAGACTTTGCGAGCGGCCTCCGCGTGCCAAAAATAGGCCGTGGGAACAGCCGCGCCCAAAAATAACAGCCCGAAGGCTGGGGCGCCAAGTTCGTCCAGCGGAAAAAAGGCCAAAAAACGGGTGGGCTATAGCCTTGGGGGGAGGGGCTGGGCAACTTCGTCCGCCGGACTCGGAATGGGGCGAGACTTTGCGAGCGGTCTCCGCGTGCCAAAAATAGGCCGTGGGCACAGCCGCGCCCCAAAATAACCGCCCGAAGGCCGGGGCGCCAAGTTCGTCCTGCGGAAAAATGGCCAAAAAACGGGTGGGCTATAGCCTTGGGGGGAGGGGCTGGCCCTCTTCGTCCGCCGGACTCGGAATGGGCGAGACTTTGTGAGCGGCCTCCGCGTGCCAAAAATAGGCCACGGGCACAGCCGCGCCCAAAAATAACCCCCCGAAGGTCGGCGCGCCCAAACCACCCAGCGGAAAAATTGCCAAAAAACGGGTGGGCTATAGCCTTGGGGGGAGGGGCTGGCCTACTTCGTCCGCCTGACTCAGAATGGGGTGAGACTTTGGGAGCGGCCTCCGCTTGCCAAAAATAGGCCGCGATCCCAGCCGCGCCCAAAAATAACCCCCCGAAGGCCGTCGCGCCCAAACCCCCCAGCGGAAAAATGGCCAAAAAACGGGTGGGCTATAGCCTTGCGGGGAGGGGCTGGCCAACTTCGTCCGCCGTACTCGGAATGGGGCGAGACTTTGCGAGCGGGCTCCGAGTGCCAAAAATAGGCCGTGGGCACAGCCGCCCCCAAAAATAACAGCCCGAAAGCTGGGGCGCCAAGTTCGTCCAGCGGAAAAATGGCCAAAAAACGGGTGGGCTATAGCCTTGCGGGGAGGGGCTGGCCAACTTCGTCCGCCGGACTCGGAATGGGGCGAGACTTTGCGAGCGGGCTCCGAGTGCCAAAAATAGGCCGTGGGCACAGCCGCCCCCAAAAATAACAGCCCGAAGGCTGGGGCGCCAAGTTCGTCCAGCGGAAAAATGGCCAAAAAACGGGTGGGCTATAGCCTTGGGGGGAGGGGCTGGCCAACTTCGTCCGCCGGACTCGGAATGGGGCGAGACTTTGCGAGCGACCTCCGCGTGCCAAAAATAGGCCGCGGGCACAGCCGCGCCTAAAAATAACCCCCCGAAGGCCGGCGCGCCCAAACCCCCCAGCGGAAAAATGGCCAAAAAACGGGTGGGCTATAGCCTTGCAGGGAGAGGCTGGCCAATTCGTCCGCCGGACTCGGAATGGGGCGAGACTTTGCGAGCGGCCTCCGCGTGCCAAAAATAGGCCGTGGGAACAGCCGCACCCAAAAATAAGAGCCCGAAGGTGGGGCGCCAAGTTCGTCCAGCGGAAAAAAGGCCAAAAAACGGGTGGGCTATAGCCTTGGGGGGAGGGGCTGGCCAACTTCGTCCGCCGGACTCTGAATGGGGCGAGACTTTGCGAGCGGCGTCCGTGTGCCAAAAACATGCCGCGGGCACAGCCGTGCCCAAAAATAACCACCCGAAGGCCGGGGCGCCAAGTTCGTCCAGCGAAAAAATGGCCAAAAAACGGGTGGGCTATAGTCTTGGGGGAAGGGGCTGGCCAACTTCGTCCGCCGGACTTGGAATGGGGCGAGACATTGCGAACGGCCTCCGCGTGCCAAAAAGAGGACGCGGGGACAGCCGCTCCCAAACCCCCCAGCGGAAAAATGGCCAAAAAACGGGTGGGCTATAGCCTTGGGGGGAGGGGCTGGCCAACTTCGTCCGCCGGACTCAGAATTTGGCGAGACTTTGCGAGCAGCCTCCGCGTGCCAAAAATAGGCCGCGGGCACAGCCGCACCCAAAAATAACCGCCTGAAGGTTGGTGCGCCCAAACCCCCCTACAGAAAAATGGCCAAAAAATGGGTGGGCTATAGCCTTGGGGGGAGGGGCTGGCCGACTTCGTCCGCCGGACTCGGAATGGGTCGAGACATTGCGAGCAGCCTCCGCGTGCCAAAAATAGGCCGCGGGCACAGCCGCGTGCAAAAATAACCCCCGAACGTCGGCGCGCCCAAACCCCCAGCGGAAAAATGGCCAAAAAACGGGTGGGTATTGCCTTGGTGGGAGAGGCTGGCCAACTTCGTCCGCTGGACTCGGAATGCGGCGAGACTTTGCGAACGGCCTCCGCATGCCAAAAAGAGGACGCGGGGACAGCCGCTCCCAAACCCCCCAGCGGAAAAATGGCCAAACAACGGGTGGGCTATAGCCTTGGGGGGAGGGGCTGGCCAACTTCGTCCGCCGGACTCGGAATGGGGCGAGACTTTGCGAGCGGCCTCCGCGTGCCAAAAATAGGCCGTGGGAACAGCCGCACCCAAAAATAAGAGCCCGAAGGTGGGGCGCCAAGTTCGTCCAGCGGAAAAAAGGCCAAAAAACGGGTGGGCTATAGCCTTGGGGGGAGGGGCTGGCCAACTTCGTCCGCCGGACTCTGAATGGGGCGAGACTTTGCGAGCGGCGTCCGTGTGCCAAAAACATGCCGCGGGCACAGCCGTGCCCAAAAATAACCACCCGAAGGCTGGGGCGCCAAGTTCGTCCAGCGGAAAAATGGCCAAAAAACGGGTGGGCTATAGTCTTGGGGGAAGGGGCTGGCCAACTTCATCCGCCGGACTCGGAATGGGGCGAGACATTGCGAACGGCCTCCGCATGCCAAAAAGAGGACGCGGGGACAGCCGCTCCCAAACCCCCCAGCGGAAAAATGGCCAAACAACGGGTGGGCTATAGCCTTGGGGGGAGGGGCTGGCCAACTTCGTCCGCCGGACTCGGAATGGGGCGAGACTTTGCGAGCGGCCTCTGCGTGTCAAAAATAGGCCGCGGGCACATCCGAGCCCAAAAATAACCGCCCGAAGGCCGGGGCGCCAAGTTCGTCCAGCGGAAAAATGGCCAAAAAACGGGTGGGCTATAGTCTTGGGGGGAGGGGCAGGCCAACTTCGTCCGCCGGACTCCGAATGGGGTGAGAATTTGTGAGCGGCCTCCGCATGCCAAAAATAGGCCGCCGGCACAGCCGCACCCAAAAATAACCGCCCGAAGGCCGGGGCGCCAAATTCGTCCAGCGGAAAAATGGCCAAAAAACGGGTGGGCTATAGCCTTGGGGGGAGGGGCTGGCCAACTTCGTCCGCCGGACTCGGAATGGGGCGAGACTTTGCGAGCGGCCTCCGCGTGCCAAAAATAGAACGCGGGCACAGCTACGCCCAAAAATAACCGCCCGAAGGCCGGGGCGCCAAGTTCGTCCTGCGGAAAAATGGCCAAAAAACGGGTGGGCTATACCCTTGGGGGGAGGGGCTGGCCAACTTCTTCCGCCGGACTCGGAATGGGGCCAAACTTTACGATCGGCCTCCGCGTACCAAAATTAGGATGCGGGCGCAGCCATACCCAAAAATAACTGTCCGAAGGCTGGGGCGCCAAGTTCCTCCAGCGGAAAAATGGCCAAAAAACGGGTGGGCTATAGCCATGGGGGGAGGGGCTGGCCAACTTCGTCCGCCGGACTCGGAATGGGGCGAGACTTTGCGAACGGCCTCCGCGTGCCAAAAATAGGCCGTGGACACAGCCGCGCCCAAAAATAACCGCCCGAAGGCCGGGGCGCCAAGTTCGTCCAGCGGAAAAATGGCCAAAAAACGGGTGGGCTATAGCCATGGGGGGAGGGGCTGGCCAACTTCGTCCGCCGGACTCGGAATGGGGCGAGACTTTGCGAGCAGCCTCCGCGTACCAAAAATAGTGCGCGGGCACAGCCGCGCCCAAAAATAACCGCCCGAAGGCCGGGGCGCCAAGTTCGTCCAGCGGAAAAATGGCCAAAAAACGGGTGGGCTATAGCCTTGGGGGAAGGGGCTGGCCAACTTCGTCCGCCGGACTCGGAATGGGCCGAGACTTCGCGAGCGGCATCCGCGTGCCAAAAATAGGCCGCGGGCACTGCCTCGCCCAAAAATAACCGCCCGAAGGCCGGGGCGCAAAGTTCGTCCAGCGGAAAAATGGCCGAAAAACGGGTGGGCTATAGCCTTGGGGGGAGGGGCTGGCCAACTTCTTCCGCCGGACTCGGAATGGGGCCAGACTTTGCGAGCGGCATCCGCGTACCAAAATTAGGATGCGGGCACAGCCGCGCCCAAAAATAACTGCCCGAAGGCCGGGGCGCCAAGTTCGTCCAGCGGAAAAATGGCCAAAAAACGGGTGGGCTATAGCCATGGGGGGAGGGGCTGGCCCACTTCGTTCGCCGGACTCGGAATGGGGCGAGACTTTGCGAACGGCCTCCGCGTACCAAAAATAGGCCGTGGGCACAGCCGCGCCCAAAAATAACCGCCCGAAGGCCGGGGCGCCAAGTTCGTCCAGGGGAAAAATGGCCAAAAAACGGGTGGGCTATAGCCTTGGGGGGAGGGGCTGGCCCACTTCGTCCCCCGGACTCGGAATGGGGCGAGACATTGCGAGCGGCCTCCGGGTGCCAAAAATAGGCCGTGGGCACAGCCGCGCCCAAAAATAACCGCCCGAAGGCCGGGGCGCCAAGTTCGTCCAGCGGAAAAATGGCCAAAAAACGGGTGGGCTATAGCCTTGGGGGGAGGGGCTGGCCAACTTCGTCCGCCGGACTCGGAATGGGGCGAGAATTTGCGAGCGGCCTCCGCATGCCAAAAATAGGCCGCCGGCACAGCCGCGCCCAAAAATAACCGCCCGAAGGCCGGGGCGTCAAGTTCGTCCAGCGGAAAAATGGCCAAAAAACGGGTGGGCTATAGCCATGGGGGGAGGGGCTGGCCAACTTTGTCCGCCGGACTCGGAATTGGGCGAGACTTTGCGAGCAGCCTCCGCGTGCCAAAAATAGGGCGCGGGCACAGCCGCGCCCAAAAATAACCGCCCGAAGGCCGGGGCGTCAAGTTCGTCCAGCGGAAAAATGGCCAAAAAACGGGTGGGCTATAGCCTTGGTGGAGGGGCTGGCCGACTTCGTCCGCCGGACTCGGAATGGGGCGAGACCTTGCGAGTGGCCTCCGCGTACCAAAAATAGGCAGCGGGCACAGCCGTGCCCAAAACTAACCGTCCGAAGGCCGGGGCGCCAAGTTCGTCCAGCGAAAAAATGGCCAAAAAACGGGTGGGCTATAGCCTTGGGGGGAGGGGATGGCCCACTTCGTCCACCGGACTCGGAATGGGGCGAGACATTGCGAGCGGCCTCCGTGTGCCAAAAATAGGCCGTGGGCACAGCCGCGCCCAAAAATAACCGCCCGAAGGCCGGGGCGCCAAGTTCGTCCAGCGGAAAAATGGCCAAAAAACGGGTGGGCTATAGCCTTGGGGGGAGGGGCTGGCCAACTTCGTCCGCCGGACTCGGAATGGGGCGAGAATTTGCGAGCGGCCTCCGCATGCCAAAAATAGGCCGCCGGCACAGCCGCGCCCAAAAATAACCGCCCGAAGGCCGGGGCGTCAAGTTCGTCCAGCGGAAAAATGGCCAAAAAACGGGTGGGCTATAGCCATGGGGGGAGGGGCTGGCCAACTTTGTCCGCCGGACTCGGAATGGGGCGAGACTTTGCGAGCAGCCTCCGCGTGCCAAAAATAGGGCGCGGGCACAGCCGCGCCCAAAAATAACCGCCCGAAGGCCGGGGCGTCAAGTTCGTCCAGCGGAAAAATGGCCAAAAAACGGGTGGGCTATAGCCTTGGTGGAGGGGCTGGCCGACTTCGTCCGCCGGACTCGGAATGGGGCGAGACCTTGCGAGTGGCCTCCGCGTACCAAAAATAGGCAGCGGGCACAGCCGTGCCCAAAACTAACCGTCCGAAGGCCGGGGCGCCAAGTTCGTCCAGCGAAAAAATGGCCAAAAAACGGGTGGGCTATAGCCTTGGGGGGAGGGGATGGCCCACTTCGTCCACCGGACTCGGAATGGGGCGAGACATTGCGAGCGGCCTCCGTGTGCCAAAAATAGGCCGGGGGCACAGCCGCGCCCAAAAATAACCGCCCGAAGGCCGGGGCGCCAAGTTCGTCCAGCGGAAAAATGGCCAAAAAACGGGTGGGCTATAGCCTTGGGGGAAGGGGCTGGCCAACTTCGTCCGCCGGACTCGGAATGGGGCGAGACTTTGCTAGCGGCATCCGCGTGCCAAAAATAGGCCGCAGGCACTGCCTCGCCCAAAAATAACCGCCCGAAGGACGGGGCGCAAAGTTCGTCCAGCGGAAAAATGGCCGAAAAACGGGTGGGATATAGCCTTGGGGGGAGGGGCTGGCCAACTTCTTCCGCCGGACTCGGAATTGGGCCAGACCTTGCGAGCGGCATCCGCGTACCAAAATTAGGATGCGGGCACAGCCGCGCCCAAAAATAACTGTCCGAAGGCCGGGGCGCCAAGTTCGTCCAGCGGAAAAATGGCCAAAAAACGGGTGGGCTATAGCCATGGGGGGAGGGGCTGGCCCACTTCGTTCGCTGGACTCGGAATGGGGCGAGACTTTGCGAACGGCCTCCGCGTGCCAAAAATAGGCCGTGGGCACAGCCGCGCCCAAAAATAACCGCCCGAAGGCCGGGGCGCCAAGTTCGTCCAGCGGAAAAATGGCCAAAAAACGGGTGGTCTATAGCCTTGGGGGGAGGGGCTGGCCAACTTCGTCCGCCGGACTCGGAATGGGGCGAGACTTTACGAGCGGCCTCTGCGTGCCAAAAATACGCCGCGGGCACAGCCGCGCCCATAAATAACCCCCCGAAGGTCGGCGCGCCCAAACTCCCCAGCGGAAAAATGGCAAAAAAACGGGCGGGCTATAGCCTTGGGGGAAGGGGCTGGCCCACTTCGTCCGCCAGACTCGGAAAGGGGCGAGACTTTGCGAGAGGCCTCCGCGTGCCAAAAATAGGCCGCGGGTACAGGCGCGCTCAAAAATAACCTCCCGAAGGTCGGCGCGACCAAACCCCCCAGCGGAAAAATGGCCAAAAAACAGGTGGGCTATAGCCTTGGGGGGAGGGGCTGGCCAACTTCGTCCGCCGGACTCGGAATGGCGCGAGACTTTGCGAGCGGCCTCTGTGTGCCAAAACTAAGCCCCGGGCACAGCCGAGCCCAAAAATAACCGCCCGAAGGCCGGGGCGCCAAGTTCGTCCAGCGGAAAAATGGCCAAAAAACGGGTGGTCTATATAGCCTTGGGGGGAGGGGCTGGCCAACTTCGTCCGCCGGACTCCGAATGGGGCGAGACTTTGCGAGCGGCCTCTGAGTGCCAAAAATAGACCGCGGGCACAGCCGCGCCCAAAAATAACCCCCCGAAGGTCGGCGTGCCCAAACTCCCCAGCGGAAAAATGGCAAAAAAACGGGCGGGCTATAGCCTTGGGGGAAGGGGCTGGCCCACTTCGTCCGCCAAACTCCGAAAGGGGCGAGACTTTGCGAGAGGCCTCTGCGTGCCAAAAATAGGCCGCGGGTACAGGCGCGCCCAAAAATAACCGCCTGAAGGCCGGGGCGCCCAAACCCCCCAGCGGAAAAATGGCCAAAAAACGGTGGGCTATAGCCTTGGGGGGTGGGGCTGGCCAACTTCGTCCGCCTGACTCGGAATGGGGCGAGACTTTGCGAGCAGCCTCCGCATGCCAAAAATAGGCCGCGGGCACAGCCACGCCCAAAAATAACCCCCCGAAGGTCGGCGCGCCCAAACCCCCCAGCGGAAAAATGGCCAAAAAACGGGTGGGCTATAGCCTTGGGGGGAGGGGCTGGTCCACTTCGTCCGCTGGACTCGGAATGGGGCGTGACTTTGTGAGCAGCCTCTGCGTGCCAAAAAGAGTCCGCGGGCACAGCCGCATCCAAAAATAACTGCCCGAAGGCCGCGGCACCAAGTTCGTCCAGCGGAAAAATGACCAAAAAACGGGTGGGCTATAGCCTTGGGGGGAGGGGCTGGCCAACTTCGTCCGCCGGACTCGGAATGGCGCGAGACTTTGCGAGCGGCCTCTGTGTGCCAAAACTAAGCCCCGGGCACAGCCGAGCCCAAAAATAACCGCCCGAAGGCCGGGGCGCCAAGTTCGTCCTGCGGAAAAAGGCCACAAAAACGGGTGGGCTATAGCCTTGGGGGGTGGGGCTGGCCCACTTCGTCCGCCGGACTCGGAATGGCGCGAGACTTTACGTGCGGCCTCCATGTGCCAAAAATAGGCCCCGGTCACAGCCGCGCCCAAAAATAACCGCCCGAAGGCTAGGGCGCCAAGTTCGTCCTGCGGAAAAAGGCCACAAAAACGGGTGGGCTATAGCCGTGGGGGGTGGGGCTGGCCAACTTCGTCCGCCGGACTCGGAATGGCGCGAGACTTTGCGAGCGGCCTCCGTGTGCCAAAAATAGGCCCCGGGCACAGCCATGCCCAAAAATAACCACCCGAAGGCCGGGGCGCCGAGTTCGTCCAGCGGAAAAAGGCCACAAAAATGGGTGGGCTATAGCCTTGGGGGGTGGGGCTGGCCAACTTCGTCCGCCGGACTCGGAATGGCGCGAGACTTTGCGAGGGGCCTCGGTGTGCCAAAAATAGGCCGCGGGCACAGCCGCGTCCAAAAATAACCGCCCGAAGGCCGGGGCGCCAAGTTCGTCCAGCGGATAAAGGCCACAAAAACGGGTGGGCTATAGCCTTGGGGGGTGGGGCTGGCCAACTTCGTCCGCCGGACTCGGAATGGCGCGAGACTTTGCGAGGGGCCTCGGTGTGCTAAAAATAGGCCGCGGGCACAGCCGCGTCCAAAAATAACCGCCCGAAGGCCGGGGCGCCAAGTTCGTCCAGCGGATAAAGGCCACAAAAACGGGTGGGCTATAGCCTTGGGGGGTAGGGCTGGCCAACTTCGTCCACCGGACTCGGATTGGCACGAGACTTTACGAGGGGCCTCCGTGTGCTAAAAATAGGCCGGGGGCACAGCCGCGCCCAAAAATAACCGCCCGACGGCCGGGGCGCCAAGTTCGTCCAGCGGATAAAGGCCACAAAAACGGGTGGGCTATAGCCTTGGGGGGTGGGGCTGGCCAACTTCGTCCGCCGGACTCGGAATGGCACGAGACTTTGCGAGGGGCCTCCATGTGCCCAAAATAGGATGCAGGCACAGCCGTGGCCAAAAATAACCGCCCGAAGGCCGGGGCGCCAAGTTCGTCCAGTGGAAAAAGGCCACAAAAACGGGTGGGCTATAGCCTTGGGGGGTGGGGCTGGCAAACTTCGTCCGCCAGACTCGGAATGGCGCGAGACTTTGCGAGGGGCCTCCATGCGCTAAAATTAGGCCGCGGGCAAGGCCGCGCCTAAAAATAACCGCCCGAAGGCCGCGGCGCCAAGTTCGTCCAGCAGAAAAAGGGCACAAAAACGGGTGGGCTATAGCCTTGGGGGGTGGGGCTGGCCAACTTCGTCCGCCGGACTCGGAATGGCACGAGACTTTGCGAGGAGCCTCTGTGTGCCAAAAATAGGCCGCGGGCACAGCCGCACCCAAAAATAACCGCCCGAAGGCCGGGGCGCCAAGTTCGTCCAGCGGAAAAAGGCCACAAAAACGGTGGGCAATAGCCTTGGGGGGTGGGGCTGGCCAACTTCGTCCGCCGGACTCGGATTGGCACGAGACTTTGCGAGGGGCCTCCGTGCGCTAAAATTAGGCCGCGGGCAAGGCCGCGCCTAAAAATAACCGCCCTAAGGCCGGGGCGCCAAGTTCGTCCAGCAGAAAAAGGGCACAAAAACGGGTGGGCTATAGCCTTGGGGGGTGGGGCTGGCCAACTTCGTCCGCCGGACTCGGAATGGCACGAGACTTTGCGAGGAGCCTCTGTGTGCCAAAAATAGGCCGCAGGCACAGCCGCACCCAAAAATAACCACCCGAAGGCCGGGGCGTCAAGTCCGTCCTGCGGAAAAAGGCCACAAAAACGGGTGGGCTATAGCCTTGGGGGGTGGGGCTGGCCAACTTCGTCCGCCGGACTCGGAATGGCGCGAGACTTTGCAAGGGGCTTCCGTGTACCAAAAATAGGCTGCGGGCACGGCCGCGCCGAAAAATAACCGCCCGAAGGCCGGGGAGCCAAGTTCGTCCAGCGGAAAAAGGCCACAAAAACGGGTGGGCTATAGCCTTGGGGGGTGAAGCTGGCCCACTTTATCCGCCGGACTCGGAATGGCGCGAGACTTTACGAGGGGACTCTGAGTGCCAAAAATAGGCCGGGGGCACAGCCGCGACAAAAAATAACCACCCGAAGGCCGGGGCGCCAAGTTCGTCCAGCGGAAAAATGGCCAAAAAACGGGTGGGCTATAGCCTTGGGGGGAGGGGTGGCCAACTTCGTCCGCCGGACTCGGAATGGGGCGAGACTTTGCGAGTGGCCTCCGCGTGCCAAATATAGGCCGCTGGCACAGCCGCGCCCAAAAATAACCTCCCGAAGGCCGGTGCGCCAAGTTCGTCCAGCGGAAAAATGGCCAAAAACGGGTGGCCTATAGCCTTGGGGGGAGGGGCTGGCGAACTTCGTCCGCCGGACTCGGAATGGGGCGAGACTTTGCGAGGGGCCTCCGTGTGCCAAAAATAGGCCGCAGGCACAGCCGTACCCAAAAATAACCGCCCGAAGGCCGGGGCGCCAAGTTTGTCCAGCGGAAAAAGGCCACAAAAACGGGTGGGCTATAGCCTTGGGGGGTGGGGCTGGCCAACTTCGTCCGCCGGACTCGGAATGGCGCGAGACTTTGCAAGGGGCTTCCGTGTGCCAAAAATAGGCCGCGGGCACGGCCGCGCCAAAAAATAACCGCCCGAAGGCCGGGGAGCCAAGCTCGTCCAGCGGAAAAAGGCCACAAAAACGGGTGGGCTATAGCCTTGGGGGGTGAAGCTGGCCCACTTTATCCGCCGGACTCGGAATGGCGCGAGACTTTACGAGGGGACTCTGAGTGCCAAAAATAGGCCGGGGGCACAGCCGCGACAAAAAATAACCACCCGAAGGCCGGGGCGCCAAGTTCGTCCAGCGGAAAAATGGCCAAAAAACGGGTGGGCTATAGCCTTGGGGGGAGGGGTGGCCAACTTCGTCCGCCGGACTCGGAATGGGGCGAGACTTTGCGAGTGGCCTCCGCGTGCCAAATATAGGCCGCCGGCACAGCCGCGCCCAAAAATAACCTCCCGAAGGCCGGTGCGCCAAGTTCGTCCAGCGGAAAAATGGCCAAAAACGGGTGGGCTATAGCCTTGGGGGGAGGGGCTGGCGAACTTCGTCCGCCGGACTCGGAATGGGGCGAGACTTTGCGAGCGGCCTCCGTGTGCCAAAAATAGGCTGTGGGCACAGTCGCGCCCAAAAATAACCAACCGAAGGCCGGGGCGCCAAATTCGTCCAGCAGAAAAATGGCCAAAAAACGGGTGGGCTATAGCCTTGGGGGGAGGGGCTGGCCAACTGCGTCCGCCGGACTCGGAATGGGGCGAGACTCTGTGAGCGGCCTCCGCGAGCCAAAAATAGGCCGTCGGCACAGCCGAGCCCAAAAATAACTGCCCGAAGACCGGGGCGCCAAGTTCGTCCAGCGGAAAAATGGCCAAAAAACGGGTGGGCTATAGCCTTGGGGGGAGGGGCTGGTCAACTTCGTCCGCCGGACTCGGAATGGGGCGAGACTTTGCGAGCGGCCTCCGTGTGCCAAAAATAGGCCGCGGGCACAGCCGCGCCCAAAAATAACCGCCCAAAGGTCGGCGCGCCCAAACCCCCCAGCGGAAAAATGGCCAAAAAACGGGTGGGCTATAGCCTTGGGGGGAGGGGCTGGCCAACATCGTCCGCCGGACTCGGAATGGGGCGAGACTTTGCGAGCGGCCTCCGCGTACCAAAAATACGCCACGGGCACAGCCGTGCCCAAAAATAACCGCCCAAAGGTCGGCGCGCCCAAACCACCCAGCGGAGAAATGGCCAAAAAACGGGTGGGGTATAGCCGTGGGGGGATGGGCTGGCCAACTTTGTCCGCCGGACTCGGAATGGGGCGAGACTTTGCGAGTGGCCTCCGCGTGCCAAAAATAGGCCGCGGGCACAGCCGCGCCCAAAAATAACAGCCCTAAGGTCGGCGCGCCCAAACCCCCCAGCGGAAAAATGGCCAAAAAACGGGTGGGCTATAGCCTTGGGGGGAGGAGCTGGCCGACTTCGTCCGCCGGACTCGGAATGGGTCGAGACATTGCGAGCAGCCTCCGCGTGCCAAAAATAGGCCGCGGGCACAGCCGCGTGCAAAAATAACCCCCGAACGTCGGCGCACCCAAACCCCCAGCGGAAAAATGGCCAAAAAACGGGTGGGTATTGCCTTGGTGGGAGAGGCTGGCCAACTTCGTCCGCCGGACTCAGAATGCGGCGAGACTTTGCGAGCGGCCTCCGCGTGCCAAAAATAGGCCGTGGGAACAGCCGCGCCCAAAAATAACAGCCCGAAGGCTGGGGCGCCAAGTTCGTCCAGCGGAAAAAAGGCCAAAACACGGGTGGGCTATAGCCTTGGGGGGAGGGGCTGGCCAACTTCGTCCGCCGGACTCGGAATGGGGCGAGACTTTGCGAGCGGCCTCCACGTGCCAAAAATAGGCCACGGACACAGCCACACCCAAAAATAACTACCCGAAGGCCGGGGCGCCAAGTTCGACCAGCGGAAAAATGGCCAAAAAACGGGTGGGCTATAGCCTTGGGGGGAGGGGCTTGCCAAGTTCGTTCGCCGGACTCGGAATGGGGCGAGACTTTGCGAGTGGTCTCCGCGTGCCAAAAATAGGCCGCGGGCACAGCCACGCCCAAAAATAACCTCCCGAAGGCCGGGGCGCCAAGTTCGTCCAGCGGAAAAATGGCCAAAAAATGGGTGGGTTATAGCCTTGTGGGGAGGGGCTGGCCAACTTCGTCCGCAGGACTCCGAATGGGGCGAGACTTTGCGAACGGCCTCCGCATGCCAAAAATAGGCCGTGGGCACAGCCGCGCCCAAAAATAACCGCCCGAAGGCCAGGGCGCCAAGTTCGTCCAGCGGAAAAATTGCCAAAAAACGGGTGGGCTATAGCCTTGGGGGGAGGGGCTGGCCCACTTCGTCCGCCGGACTCGGAATGGGGCGAGACTTTGCGAGCGGCCTCCGCGTGCCAAAAATAGGCCGCGGACACAGCCGCGCCCAAAAATAACCGACCGAAGGCCGGGGCGCCCCGTTCGTCCAGCGGAAAAATGGCCAAAAAACGGGTAGGCTATAGCCTTGGGGGGAGGGGCTGGCCAACTTCGTCCGCCGGACTCGTAATGGGGCGAGACTTTACGAGCGGCCTCCGCGTACCAAAAATAGGCCGCCGGCACAGTTGCCCCCAAAAATAACCGCCCGAAGGCCAGGGCGTCAAGTTCGTCGAACGGAAAAATGGCCAAAAAACGGGTGGGCTATAGCCTTGGGGGGAGGAGCTGGCCAACTTCGTCCGCCGGACTCGGGATGGGGTCAGACTTTGCGGGCAAACTTCGCGTGCCAAAAATAAGCTGCGGTCACAGCCGCGACCAAAAATAACCGCCCAAAGGTCGGCGCGCCCAAACCTCCCAGCGGAAAAATGGCCAAAAAACGGGTGGGCTATAGCCTTGGGGGGAGGGGCTGGCGAACTTCGTCCGCCGGACTCGGAATAGGGCGAGACTTTACGAGCGGCCTCCGCGTGCCAAAAATAGGCCGCAGAGCAGCCAGCGCCAAAAATAACCGCCCGAAGCCCGGGGCGCCAAGTTCGTCCAGCGGAAAAATGGCCAAAAAACGGGTGGGCTATAGCCTTGGGGGGAGGGGCTGGCCAACTTCGTCCGCCGGACTCGGAATGAGGCGAGATTTTGCGAGCGGCCTCCGCGTGCCAAAAATAGGCCCCGGGAATAGCCGCGCCCAAAAATAACCGCCCGAAGGCCGGGGCGGCTAGTTTGTCCAGCGGAAAAATGGCCAAAAAACAAGTGGGCTATAGCCTTGGAGGGAGGGGCTGGCCAACTTCGTCCGCCGGACTCAGAATGGGACGAGACTTTGCGAGCGGCCTCCGTGTGCCAAAAATAGGCCGCTGTCACAGCCGCACCCAAAAATAACTGGCCGAAGGCTGGGGCGCCAAGTTCGTCCAGCGGAAAAATGGCCAAAAAACGGGTGGGCTATAGCCTTGGGGGCAGGGGCTGGCCTACTTCGTCCGCCGGACTCAGAATGGGGGAGACTTTGCGAGCGGCCTCCCCGTGCCAAAAATAGGCCGCGGGCACAGCCGCGGCCAAAAATAACCGCCCGAAGGCCGGGGCGCCAAGTTCGTCCAGCGGAAAAATGGCCAAAAAACGGGTGGGCTATAGCCTTGGGGGCAGGGGCTGGCCGACTTCGTCCGCCGGACTCGGAATGGGGCGAGACTTTGCAAGCGGCCTCCCCGTGCCAAAATTAGGCCGCAGGCACAGCCGCGCCCAAAAATAACCGCCCGAAGGCTGGGGCGCCAAGTTCGTCCAGCAGAAAAATGGCCAAAAAACGGGTGGGCTATAGCCTTGGGGGGAGGGGTGGGCTATAGCCTTGGGGGGAGGGGCTGGTCAACTTCGTCCGCCGGACTCGGAATGGGGCGAGACTTTGCGAGGGGCCCCCGCGTGCCAAAAATAGGCTGCGGGCACAGCCGTGCCCAAAAATAACCACCCGAAGGTCGGAGCGCCCAAACCCCCCAGCGGAAAAATGGCCAAAAAACGGGTGGGCTATAGCCTTGGGGTGAGGGGCTGGCCAACTTCGTCCGCCGGACTCGGAATGGGGCGAGACTTTGCGAGCGGCCTCGCGTGCCAAAAATTAGGGCCGGAAGCGTCACAGCCGTGCACAAAAATAACCTCCCGAAGGACGGTGTGCCAACTTCCCCCAGCGGAAAAATGGCCAAAAAACGGGTGGACTATAGCCTTGGGGGGAGGGGCTGGCCAACTTCATCCGCCCGACTCGGAATGGGGCGAGACTTTGCGAGCGGCCT
>JAUJEF010000711.1:0-25000 GCA_030444885.1 Citrus sp. QX-2021
GAGCTATAGCTTTGGGGGGTGGGGCTGGACAACTTCGTCCGCCGGACTCGGAATCGCGCGAGACTTTACGAGGGGCCTCCGTTTGCCAAAAATAGGCCGCGTTCACAGCCGCGCCCAAAAATAACCGACCGAAGGCCGGGGCGCCAAGTTCGCCCAGCGGAAAAAGGCCACAAAATCGGGTGGGCTATAGCCTTGGGGGGTGGGGCTGGCCAACTTTGTCGGCCGGACTCGGAATGGCGCGAGACTTTGCGAGGCACCTCCGTGTGCCAAAAATAGGCCGCGGGCACAGCCGTGCCCAAAAATACCCGCCCGAAGGCCGGGGCGCCAAGTTCGTCCAGCGGAAAAAGACCACAAAAACGGGTGAGCTATAGCCTTGGGGGGTGGGGCTGGACAACTTCGTCCGCCGGACTCGGAATCGCGCGAGACTTTGCGAGGGGCCTCCGTGTGCCAAAAATAGGCCGCGTTCACAGCCGCACCCAAAAATAACCGACCGAAGGCCGGGGCGCCAAGTTCGCCCAGTGGAAAAAGGCCACAAAATCGGGTGGGCTATAGCCTTGGGGGGTGGGGCAGGCCCACTTCGTCCGCCGGACTCGGAATGGCGCGAGACTTTGCGAGGGGCCTCCATGTGCTAAAAATAGGGCACGGGCACAGCCGCGCCCAAAAATAACCGCCCGAAGTCCGGGGCGCCAAGTTCGTCCATCGGGAAAAGGCCACAAAAACGGGTGGGCTATAGCCTTGGGGGGTGGGGCTGGCCAACTTCGTCCGCCGGACTCGGAATAGCGCGAGACTTTGCGAGGGGCCTCCGTGTGCCAAAAATAGGCCGCGGGCACAGCCGTACCCAAAAATAACCGCCCGAAGGCCGGGGCGCCAAGTTCGTCCAGCGGAAAAAGGCCACAAAAACGGGTTGGATATAGCCTTGGGGGGTGAGGCTGGCCAACTTCGTCTGCCGGACTTGGAATGGCGCGAGACTTTGCAAGGGGTCTCCGTGTGCCAAAAATAAGACGCGGGCACAGCCGTGCCATAAAATAACCGCCCAAAGGCCGGGGCGCCAAATTCGTCCGGCGGAAAACGGCCACAAAAACGGGTGGGCTATAGCCTTGGGGGATGGGGCTGGCCAACTTCGTTCGCTGCAGTCGGAATGGCGCGAGACTTTGCGAGGTGCTTCTGTGTGCCAAAAATAGGACGCGGGCACAGCCGCGCCCAAAAATAACCGCCCGAAGGCCGGGGCGCCAAATTCGTCCGGCGGAAAAAGGCCACAAAAGCAGGTGGGCTATCGCCTTGGGGGGTGGGGCTGGCCAACTTCGTCGGCCGGACTCGGAATGGTGCGAGACTTTGCGAGGCGACTCCGTGTGCCAAAAATAGGCCGCGGGCACAGCCGCGCCCAAAAATAACCGCCCGAAGGCCGGGGCGCCAAATTCGTCTGGCGGAAAAAGGCCACAAAAACGGGTGGGCTATAGCCTTGGGGGGTGGGGCTGGCCAACTTCGTCCGCCGGACTCGGAATGGTACGAGACTTTGCGAGGGGCCTCCGTGTGACAAAAATAGGCCGCGGGCACAGCCGAGACCAAAAATAACCGCCCGAAGGCCGGAGCGCCAAGTTCGTCCAGCGGAAAAACGCCACAAAAACAGGTGGGCTATAGCCTTGGGGGGTGGGGCTGGCCAACTTCGTCCGCCGGACTCGGAATGACATGAGACTTTACGAGGGGCCTCCGCGTGCCAAAAATATGTTTTTGGGCAAAACCGTGCCCAAAAATAACTGCCCGAAGGCCGGGGCGCCATGTTCGTCCAGCGGAAAAAGGCCACAATAACGGGTGGGCTATAGCCTTGGGGGGTGGGGCTGGCCGACTTCGTCCGCCGGACTCGGAATGGCGCGAGACTTTACGAGGCGCCTCCGTGTGCCAAAAATAGTCCGCGGACACAGCCGCGCCCAAAAATACCTGCCCGAAGGCTGGGGCGCCAAGTTCGTCCAGCGGAAAAAGGCCACAAAAACGGGTGGGCTATAGCCTTGGGGGGTGGGGCTGGCCAAGTTCGTCCGCCGGACTCGGAATGACACGAGACTTTACGAGGGGCCTCCGCGTGCCAAAAATATGTTTTTGGCAAAACCGTGCCCAAAAATAACTGCCCGAAGGCCGGGGCGCCATGTTCGTCCAGCGGAAAAAGGCCACAATAACGGGTGGGCTATAGCCTTGGGCGGGGGGGCTGGCCAACTTCGTCTGCCAGACTTGGAATGGCGCGAGACTTTGCGAGGGGTCTCCGTGTGCCAAAAATAAGCCGCGGGCACAGCCGTGCCATAAAATAACCGCCCGAAGGCCGGGGCGCCAAATTCGTCCGGCGGAAAACGGCCACAAAAACGGGTGGGCTATAGCCTTGGGGGATGGGGCTGGCCAACTTCGTTCGCTGCAGTCGGAATGGCGCGAGACTTTGCGAGGTGCTTCTGTGTGCCAAAAATAGGACGCGGGCACAGCCGCGCCCAAAAATAACCGCCCGAAGGCCGGGGCGCCAAATTCGTCCGGCGGAAAAAGGCCACAAAAGCAGGTGGGCTATCGCCTTGGGGGGTGGGGCTGGCCAACTTCGTCTGCCGGACTCGGAATGGTGCGAGACTTTGCGAGGCGCCTCCGTGTGCCAAAAATAGGCCGCGGGCACAGCCGCGCCCAAAAATAACCGCCCGAAGGCCGGGGCGCCAAATTCGTCTGGCGGAAAAAGGCCACAAAAACGGGTGGGCTATAGCCTTGGGGGGTGGGGCTGGCCAACTTCGTCCGCCGGACTCGGAATGGTACGAGACTTTGCGAGGGGCCTCCGTGTGACAAAAATAGGCCGCGGGCACAGCCGAGACCAAAAATAACCGCCCGAAGGCCGGTGCGCCAAGTTCGTCCAGCGGAAAAACGCCACAAAAACAGGTGGGCTATAGCCTTGGGGGGTGGGGCTGGCCAACTTCGTCCGCCGGACTCGGAATGACATGAGACTTTACGAGGGGCCTCCGCGTGCCAAAAATATGTTTTTGGGCAAAACCGTGCCCAAAAATAACTGCCCGAAGGCCGGGGCGCCATGTTCGTCCAGCGGAAAAAGGCCACAATAACGGGTGGGCTATAGCCTTGGGGGGTGGGGCTGGCCGACTTCGTCCGCCGGACTCGGAATGGCGCGAGACTTTACGAGGCGCCTCCGTGTGCCAAAAATAGTCCGCGGACACAGCCGCGCCCAAAAATACCTGCCCGAAGGCTGGGGCGCCAAGTTCGTCCAGCGGAAAAAGGCCACAAAAACGGGTGGGCTATAGCCTTGGGGGGTGGGGCTGGCCAACTTCGTCCGCCGGACTCGGAATGACACGAGACTTTACGAGGGGCCTCCGCGTGCCAAAAATATGTTTTTGGCAAAACCGTGCCCAAAAATAACTGCCCGAAGGCCGGGGCGCCATGTTCGTCCAGCGGAAAAAGGCCACAATAACGGGTGGGCTATAGCCTTGGGCGGGGGGGCTGGCCAACTTCGTCTGCCAGACTTGGAATGGCGCGAGACTTTGCGAGGGGTCTCCGTGTGCCAAAAATAAGCCGCGGGCACAGCCGTGCCATAAAATAACCGCCCGAAGGCCGGGGCGCCAAATTCGTCCGGCGGAAAAAGGCCACAAAAACGGGTGGGCTATAGCCTTGGGGGATGGGGCTGGCCGACTTTGTCCGCCGCACTCGGAATCGGGCGAGACTTTGCGAGCTGCTTCTGTGTGCCAAAAATAGGATGCGAGCACAGCCGCGCCCAAGAATAACCACCCGAAGGCTGGGGCGCCAAGTTCGTCCAGCGGAAAAAAGCCACAGAAAAGGGTGGGCTATGGCCTTGGGTGGTGGGGCTGGCCAACTTCGTCCGCGGACTCGGAATGGCGCCAGACTTTACGAGGCGCCTCCGTGTGCCAAAAATAGGCCGCGGGCACAGCCGCGCACAAAAATAACCGCCCGAAGGCCGGGGCGCCAAGTTCGTCCTGCGGAAAAAGGCCACAAAAACGGGTGGGCTATAGCCTTGGGGGGTGGGGCTGGCCAACTTCGTCCGCCGGACTCGGAATGGCGCGAGACTTTACGAGGGCCCTCCGTGTGCCAAAAATAGGCCGCGGGCACAGCCGAACCAAAATAACCGCCCGAAGGCCGGGGCGCCAAGTTCGTCCAGCGGAAAAATGGCCAAAAAACGGTTGGGGTATAGCCTTGGGGGGAGGAGCTGGCCAACTTCGTCCGCCGGACTCGGAATGGGGCAAGACTTTGCGAGCGGCCTCCGTGTACCAAAAATAGGCCGCGGGCACAGCCGCGCCCAAAAATAACCCCCCGAAGGTCGTGGCGCCCAAACCCCCCAGCGGAAAAATGGCCAAAAAATGGGTGGGCTATAGCCTTGGGCGGAGGGGCTGGCCAACTTCGTCCGTCGGACTCGGAATGGCGCGAGACTTTGCGAGGGGCCTCCGTGTGCCAAAAATAGGCCGCGGGCACAGCCGCGGCCAAATATAACCGCCCGAAGGCCGGGGCGCCAAGTTCGTCCAGCGGAAAAAGGCCACAAAAACGGGTGGGCTATAGCCTTGGGGGGTGGGGCTGGCCAACTTTGTCCGCCGGACTTGGAATGACGTGACACTTTGCGAAGGGCCTCCGTGTGCTAAAAATAGGGCGTGGGCACAACCTCACCCAAAAATAACCTCCCGAAGGCCGGGGGGCCAAGCTCGTCCAGCGGAAAAAGGCCACAAAAACGAGTGGGCTATAGCCTTGGGAGGTGGGGCTGGCCAACTTCGTCCGCCGGACTCGGAATGGCGCGAGACTTTGCGAGGGGCCTCCGTGTGCCAAAACTAGGCCGCGGGCACAACCTCACCCAAAAATAACCGTCCGAAGGCCGGGGCGCCAAATTCGTCCGGCGGAAAAAGGCCACAAAAACGGGTGGGCTATAGCCTTGGGGGATGGGGCTGGCCGACTTCGTCCGCCGCACTCGGAATCGCGCGAGACTTTGCGAGCTGCTTCTGTGTGCCAAAAATAGGACGCGAGCACAGCCGCGCCCAAGAATAACCACCCGAAGGCTGGAGCGCCAAGTTCGTCCAGCGGAAAAAAGCCACAAAAAAGGGTGGGCTATGGCCTTGGGTGGTGGGGCTGGACAACTTCGTCCGCGGACTCGGAATGGCGCCAGACTTTACGAGGCGCCTCCGTGTGCTAAAAATAGGCCGCGGGCACAGCCGCGCACAAAAATAACCGCCCGAAGGCCGGGGCGCCAAGTTCGTCCTGCGTAAAAGGCCACAAAAACGGGTGGGATATAGCCTTGGGGGGTGGGGCTGGCCGACTTCGTCCGCCGGACTCGGAATGGCGCGAGACTTTGCGAGGGCCCTCCGTGTGCCAAAAATAGGCCGCGGACACAGCCGGGCCCAAAAATAACAACCCGAAGGCCGGGGCGCCAAGTTCGTCCAGCGGAAAAAGGCCACAAAAACGGGTGGGCTATAGCCTTGGGGGGTGGGGCTGGCCAACTTCGTCCGTCGGACTCGGAATGGCGCGAGACTTTGCGAGGGAACTCCGTGTGCCACAAATAGGCCGCGGGCACAGCCGCTCCCAAAAATAGCCGCCCGAAGGCCGGGGCGCCAAGTTCGTCCAGCGGAAAAAGGCCACAAAAACGGGTGGGCTATAGCCTTGGGGGGTGGGGCTGGCCAACTTTGTCCGCCGGACTTGGAATGACGTGACACTTTGCGAGGGGCCTCCGTGTGCTAAAAATAGGCCGCGGGCACAACCTCACCCAAAAATAACCACCCGAAGGCCGGGGGGCCAAGCTCGTCCAGCGGAAAAAGGCCACAAAAACGAGTGGGCTATAGCCTTGGGAGGTGGGGCTGGCCAACTTCGTCCGCCGGACTCGGAATGGCGCGAGACTTTGCGAGGGGCCTCCATGTGCCAAAACTAGGCCGCGGGCACAACCTCACCCAAAAATAACCGCCCGAAGGCCGGGGCGCCAAATTCGTCCGGCGGAAAAAGGCCACAAAAACGGGTGGGCTATAGCCTTGGGGGATGGGGCTGGCCGACTTCGTCCGCCGCACTCGGAATGGCGCGTGACTTTTCGAGCTGCTTCTGTGTGCCAAAAATAGGACGCGGGCACAGCCACGCCCAAAATAACCACCCGAAGGCTGGGGCGCCAAGTTCGTCCAGCGGAAAAAAACCACAAAAAAGGGTGGGCTATGGCCTTGGGTGGTGGGGCTGGCCAACTTCGTCCGCGGACTCGGAATGGCGCCAGACTTTACGAGGCGCCTCCATGTGCCAAAAATAGGCCGCGGGCACAGCCGCGCCCAAAAATAACCACCCGACGGCCGGGGCGCCAAGTTCGTCCAGCGGAAAAATGGCCAAAAAACGGGTGGGCTATAGCCTTGGGGGGAGGGGCTGGCCAACTTCGTCCGCCGGACTCGCAATGGGGTGAGACTTTGCGAACGGCCTACGCGTGCCAAAAATAGGCCGCGGGCACAGCGGCGCCCAAAAATAACCGCCCGAAGGCCCGGGCGGCAAGTTCGTCCAGCGGAAAAATGGCCAAAAAACGGGTGGGCTACAGCCTTGGGGGGAGGGGCTGGCCCACTTCGTCCGCCGGACTCGGAATGGGGCGAGACTTTGCGAGCGGCCTCCGCGTGCCAAAAATAGGCCGCGGGCACAGCCGCGCCCAAAAATAACCGCCCGAAGGTCGGCGCGCCCAAACCCCCCAGCGGAAAAATGGCCAAAAAACGGGTGGGCTATAGCCTTGGGGGGAGGGGCTGGCCCACTTCGTCCGCCGGACTCGGAATGGGGCGAGACTTTGCGAGCGGCCTCCGCGTGCCAAAAATAGGCCGCGGGCTCAGCCGCGCCCAAAAATAACCGCCCGAACGTCGGCGCGCCCAAACCCCCCAGCGGAAAAATGGCCAAAAAACGGGTGGGCTATAGCCTTGGGGGGAGGGGCTGGCCCACTTCGTCCGCCGGACTCGGAATGGGGCGAGACTTTGCGAGCGGCCTCCGCGTGTCAAAAATAGGCCGCGGGCTCAGCCGCGCCCAAAAATAACCGCCCGAACGTCGGCGCGCCCAAACCCCCCAGCGGAAAAATGGCCAAAAAACGGGTGGGCTATAGCCTTGGGGGGAGGGGCTGGCCAAGTTCGTCCGCCGGACTCGGAATGGGGCGAGACTTTGCGACCGGCCTCCGCGTGCTAAAAATAGGCCGCGGGCACAGCGGCGCCCAAAAATAACCACCCGAAGGCCGGGGCGCCAAGTTCGTCCAGCGGAAAAATGGCCAAAAAACGGGTGGGCTATCGCCTTGGGGGGAGGTGCTGGCCAACTTCATCCGCCGGACTCGGAAAGGGGCGAGACTTTGCGAGCGCCCTCCGCATGCCAAAAATAGGCCGCGGGCACAGCCTCACCCAAAAATAACCGCCCGACGGCCGTGGCGCCAAGTTCATCCAGCTGAAAAATGGCCAAAAAACGGGTCGGCTATAGCCTTGGGGGGAGGGGCTGGCCAACTTCGTCCGCCGGACTCGGAATGGGCCGACACTTTACGAGCGGCCTCCGCGTGCCAAAAATAGGCCGCGGACACAGCCGCTCCCAAAAATAACCGCCCGAACGTCGTCGCGCCCAAACCCCCCAGCGGAAAAATGGCCAAAAAATGGGTGGGCTATAGCCTTGGGGGGAGTGGCTGGCCCACTTCGTCCGCCGGACTCGGAATGGGGCGAGACTTTGCGAGCGGCCTCCGCGTGCCAAAAATAGGCCGCGGGCTCAGCCGCATCCAAAAATAACCACCCGAACGTCGGCGCGCCCAAACCCCCCAGCGGAAAAAAGGCCAAAAAACGGGTGGGCTATAGCCTTGGGGGGAGGGGCTGGCCAACTTCGTCCGCCGGACTCGGAATGGGGCGAGACTTTGCGAGCGGCCTCCGCGTGCTAAAAATAGGCCGCGGGCACGGCCGCGCCCAAAAATAACCAACCGAAGGCCGGGGCACCAAGTTCGTCCAGCGGAAAATTGGCCAAAACACGGGTGGGCTATAGCCTTGGGGGGAGGGGCTGGCCAACTTCGTCCGCCGGACTTGGAATGGGGTGAGACTTTACGAGCGGCCTCCGCGTGCCAAAAATAGGCCGCGGGCACAGCCGCGCCCAAAAATAACCCCCCAAAGGTCGGCGCGCCCAAACCCCCCAACGGAAAAATGGCCAAAAAACGGATGGGCTATAGCCTTGGGGGGAGGGGCTGGCCAACTTCGTCCGCCGGACTCGGAATGGGGCGAGACTTTGCGAGCGGCCTCCGCGTGTCAAAAATAGGCCGCGGGCTCAGCCGCGCCCAAAAATAACCGCCCGAACGTCGGCGCGCCCAAACCCCCCAGCGGAAAAATGGCCAAAAAACGGGTGGGCTATAGCCTTGGGGGGAGGGGCTGGCCAAGTTCGTCCGCCGGACTCGGAATGGGGCGAGACTTTGCGAGCGGCCTCCGCGGCGGGCACAGCGGCGCCCAAAAATAACCACCCGAAGGCCGGGGCGCCAAGTTCGTCCAGCGGAAAAATGGCCAAAAAACGGGTGGGCTATAGCCTTGGGGGGAGGTGCTGGCCAACTTCATCCGCCGGACTCGGAAAGGGGCGAGACTTTGCGAGCACCCTCCGCATGCCAAAACTAGGCCGCGGGCACAGCCTCACCCAAAAATAACCGCCCGACGGCCGTGGCGCCAAGTTCATCCAGCTGAAAAATGGCCAAAAAACGGGTGGGCTATAGCCTTGGGGGGGGGGCTGGCCAACTTCGTCCGCCGGACTCGGAATGGGGCGAGACTTTGCGTGCGGCCTCCGCGTTGCAAAAATAGGCCGCGGGCTCAGCCGCATCCAAAAATAACCACCCGAACGTCGGCGCGCCCAAACCCCCCAGCGGAAAAAAGGCCAAAAAACGGGTGGGCTATAGCCTTGGGGGGAGGGGCTGGCCAACTTCGTCCGCCGGACTCGGAATGGGGCGAGACATTGCGAGCGGCCTCCGCGTGCTAAAAATAGGCCGCGGGCACGGCCGCGCCCAAAAATAACCAACCGAAGGCCGGGGCACCAAGTTCGTCCAGCGGAAAATTGGCCAAAAAACGGGTGGGCTATAGCCTTGGGGGGAGGGGCTGGCCAACTTCGTCCGCCGGACTTGGAATGGGGTGAGACTTTACGAGCGGCCTCCGCGTGCGAAAAATAGGCCGCGGCCACAGCCGCGCCCAAAAATAACTCCCCAAAGGTCGGCGCGCCCAAACCCCCCAACGGAAAAATGGCCAAAAAACGGATGGGCTATAGCCTTGGGGGGAGGGGCTGGCCCACTTCGTCCACCGGACTCGGAATGGGGCAAGACTTTGCGAGTGGCCTCCGCATACCAAAAATTGGCCACAGGCACAGCCGCGCCCAAAAATAACTGCCCGACGGCCGGGGCGCCAAGTTCGTCCAGCGGAAAAATGGCCAAAAAACGGGTGGGCTATAGCCTTGGGGGGAGGGGCTGGCCAACTTCGTCCGCCGGACTCGGAATGGGGTGAGACTTTGCGAACGGCCTCCGCGTGCCAAAAATAGGCCGCGGGCACAGCCACGCCCAAAAATAACCGCCCGAAGGCCAGGGCGCCAAGTTCGTCCCGCGGAAAAATGGCCAAAAAACGGGTGGGCTATAGCCTTGGGGCGAGGGGCTGGCCGACTTCGTCCGCCGGACTCGGAATGGGGCGAGACTTTGCGAGCGGCCTCCGCGTGCCAAAAATAGTCCGCGGGCACAGCCGCGCCCAAAAATAACCGCACGAAGGCCGGGGCGGCAAGGTCGTCCAGCGGAAAAATGGCCAAAAAACGGGTGGGCTATAGCCTTGGGGGGAGGGGCTGGCCAACTTCGTCCGCCGGACTCGGAATGGGGCGAGACTTTGCGAGTGGCCTCCGCGTGCGAAAAATACGCGGCTGGCCCAGCCGCGCCCAAAAAAAACCCCCCGAAGGTCGGCGCGCCCAAACCCCCCAGCGGAAAAATGGCCAAAAAACGGGTGGGCTATAGCCTTGCGGGGAGGGGCTGGCCCACTTCGTCCGCCGGACTCGGAATGGGGCGAGACTTTGCGAGCGGCCTCCGCGTGCCAAAAATAGGCCATGGGCACAGCCACGCCCAAAAATAACCGCCCGAAGGCCAGGGCGCCAAGTTCGTCCCGCGGAAAAATGGCCAAAAAACGGGTGGGCTATAGCCTTGGGGCGAGGGGCTGGCCGACTTCGTCCGCCGGACTCGGAATGGGGCGAGACTTTGCGAGCGGCCTCCGCGTGCGAAAAATACGCGGCTGGCCCAACCGCGCCCAAAAAAAACCCCCCGAAGGTTGGCGCGCCCAAACCCCCCAGCGGAAAAATGGCCAAAAAACGGGTGGGCTATAGCCTTGCGGGGAGGGGCTGGCCAACTTCGTCCGCCGGACTCGGAATGGGGCGAGACTTTGCGAGCGGCCTCCGCGTGCCAAAAATAGGCCGCGGACACAGCCGCGCTCAAAAATAACCGCCCGAAGGCCGGGGCGCCAAGTTCGCCCCGCGGAAAAACGGCCAAAAAACGGGTGGGCTATAGCCTTGGAGGGAGGGGCTGGCCCACTTCGTCCGCCGGACTTGGAATGGGGCGAGACTTTACGAACGGCATCTGCATGCCAAAAATAGGCCGCGGGCACAGCCGTGACCAAAAATAACCCCGCGAAGGTCGGCGCGCCCAAATCCCCCAGCGGAAAAATGGCCAAAAAACGGGTGGGCTATAGCCTTGGGGGGAGGGGCTGGCCAACTTCGTCCGCCGGACTCAGAAAGGGGCGAGACTTTGCGAGCGGCCTCCGCGTGCCAAAAATACGCGGCTGGCCCAGCCGCGCCCAAAAAAAACCCCCCGAAGGTCGGCGCGCCCAAACCCCCCAGCGGAAAAATGGCCAAAAAACGGGTGGGCTATAGCCTTGGGGGGAGGGGCTGGCCAACTTCTTCCGCCGGACTCGGAATGGGGTGAGACTTTGCGAACGGCCTCCGCGTGCCAAAAATAGGCCGCGGTCACAGCAGCGCCCAAAAATAACCGCCCGAAGGCCCGGGCGGCAAGTTCGTCCAGCGGAAAAATGGCCAAAAAACGGGTGGGCTATAGCCTTGGGGGGAGGGGCTGGCCAACTTCGTCCGCCGGACTCGGAATGGGGCGAGACTTTGCGAGCGGCCTCCGCGTGCCAAAAATAGGCCGCGGACACAGCCGCGACCAAAAATAACCGCCCGAAGGCCGGGGCGCCAAGTTCGCCCAGCGGAAAAATGGCCAAAAAACGGGTGGGCTATAGCCTTGGGGGGAGGGGCTGGCCAACTTCGTCCGCCGGACTCAGAAAGGGGCGAGACTTTGCGAGCGGCCTCCGTGTGCTAAAAATAGGCCATGCCACAGCCATGCCCAAAAATAACCGCCCGAAGGCCGGGGCGCCAAATTCGTCCAGTGGAAAAAGGCCACAAAAACGGGTGGGCTATAGCCTTGGGGGGTGGGGCTGGCCAAGTTCGTCCGCCGGACTCGGAATGGGACGAGACTTTGCGATCGGCCTCCGTGTGCTAAAAATAGGCCGAGGGCACAGCCGCGCCCAAAAATAACTGCCCGAAGGCTGGGACGCCAAGTTCGCCCAGCGGAAAAAGCCCACAAAAACGGGTGGGCTATAGCCTTCGGGGGTGGGGCTGGCCAAGTTCGTCCGCCGGACTCGGAATGGGACGAGACTTTGCGAGTGGCCTCCGTGTGTCAAAAATAGGCCGTGGCCACAGCCGCGCCAAAAAAGAACCGACCGAAGGCCGGGGCGCCAAGTTCGTCCAGCGTAAAACGGCCACAAAAATGGGTGGGCTATAGCCTTGTGGGGTGGGGCTAGCCAAGTTCGTCTGCCGGACTCGGAATGGGGCGAGACTTTGCGAGCTGCCTTTGTGTCTCAAAAATAGGCCGTGGGCGCAGCCGCGCCCAAAAATAACTGCCCGAAGGCCGGTTCGCCAAGGTCGTCCAGCGTAAAACGGCCACAAAAATGGGTGGGCTATAGCCTTGGGGGGTGGGGCTGGCCAAGTTCGTCCGCCGGACTCGGAATGGGGCGAGACTTTGCGAGCGGCCTCCGTGTGCTAAAAATAGGCCACGGCACAGCCATGCCCAAAAATAACCGCCCGAAGGCCGGGGCGCCAAATTCGTCCAGTGGAAAAAGGCCACAAAAACGGGTGGGCTATAGCCTTGGGGGGTGGGGCTGGCCAAGTTCGTCCGCCGGACTCGGAATGGGACGAGACTTTGCGATCGGCCTCCGTGTGCTAAAAATAGGCCGAGGGCACAGCCGCGCCCAAAAATAACTGCCCGAAGGCTGGGACGCCAAGTTCGCCCAGCGGAAAAAGCCCACAAAAACGGGTGGGCTATAGCCTTCGGGGGTGGGGCTGGCCAAGTTCGTCCGCCGGACTCGGAATGGGACGAGACTTTGCGAGTGGCCTCTGTGTGTCAAAAATAGACCGTGGCTACAGCCGCGCCAAAAAAGAACCGACCGAAGGCCGGGGCGCCAAGTTCGTCCAGCGTAAAACGGCCACAAAAATGGGTGGGCTATAGCCTTGTGGGGTGGGGCTAGCCAAGTTCGTCTGCCGGACTCGGAATGGGGCGAGACTTTGCGAGCTGCCTTTGTGTCTCAAAAATAGGCCGTGGGCGCAGCCGCGCCCAAAAATAACTGCCCGAAGGCCGGTTCGCCAAGGTCGTCCAGCGTAAAACGGCCACAAAAATGGGTGGGCTATAGCCTTGGGGGGTGGGGCTGGCCAAGTTCGTCCGCCGGACTCGGAATGGGGCGAGACTTTGCGAGCGGCCTCCGTGTGCTAAAAATAGGCCACGGCACAGCCATGCCCAAAAATAACCGCCCGAAGGCCGGGGCGCCAATTTCGTCCAGTGTAAAAAGGCCACAAAAACGGGTGGGCTATAGCCTTGGGGGGTGGGGCTGGCCAAGTTCGTCCGCCGGACTCGGAATGGGACGAGACTTTGCGATCGGCCCCCGGGTGCCAAAAATACGGCGAGGGCACAGCCGCGCCCAAAAATAACTGCCCGAAGGCTGGCGCGCCCAAGTTCGTCCAGCGGAAAAAAGCACAAAAAACGTTTGGGCTATAGCCTTCGGGGTGGGGCTGGCCCAGTTCGTCCGCCGGACTCGGAATGGGGCGAGACTTTGCGAGTGGCCTCGTGTGTCAAAAATAGGCCGTGGCTACAGCCGCGCCAAAAAGAACCGACCGAAGGCCGGGCGCCAAAACCCCCAGCGTAAAAATGGCCATAAAATGGGTGGGCTATAGCCTTGTGGGGAGGGGCTTGCCAACTTTGTTTTCCTGACTCGGAATGGGACGAAACTTTGCGAGCTGCCTTTGTGTCTCAAAATAGGCCGCGGGCGCAGCCGCGCCCAAAAATAACTGCCCGAAGGCCCGGCGCCCAAGGTCCCCAGCGGAAAAATGGCCACAAAAATTGGTGGGCTATAGCCTGTGGGGGTTGTGCGGGCCATGGTCGTGCGCCGGACTGGGAATGGGGCGAGACTTTGCGAGCGGCCTCCCGTGCTAAAAATAGGCCACGGCACAGCCATGCCCAAAAATAACCGCCCGAAGGTCCGGGCGCCAAATTCACCCCCAACGGAAAAATGGGCAAAAAACGGATGGGCTATAGCCTTGGGGGGAGGGGCTGGCCCACTTCGTCCGCCGGACTCAGAATGGGGCAAGACTTTGCGAGTGGCCTCCGCGTACCAAAAATTGGCCACAGGCACAGCCGCGCCCAAAAATAACTGCCCGACGGCCGGGGCGCCAAGTTCGTCCAGCGGAAAAATGGCCAAAAAACGGGTGGGCTATAGCCTTGGGGGGAGGGGCTGGCCAACTTCGTCCGCCGGACTCGGAATGGGGTGAGACTTTGCGAGTGGCCTCGCGTGTCAAAAAAGGCCGTGGCCAGAGCCGCGCAAAAAGAACCGACCGAAGGCCGGGCGCCAACTGCCCAGCGAAACGGCCACAAAATGGGTGGGCTAAGCCGTGGGGAAGGCCAAGTTCGTCTGCCGGACTCGGAATGGGGCGAGACTTTGCGAGCTGCCTTTGTGTCTCAGCGGAAAATTGGCAAAAATAACTGCCCGAAGGCCGGTGGGCAATAGTCCAGCTTAAAACGGCCACAAAATGGGTGGGCTAGCCTTGTGGGGTGGGGCTGGCCGTCCCGGACTCGGAATGGGCTGAGACTTTGCGAGCGGCCTCCGCGTGCCAAAAATAGGCCGCGGGCTCAGCCGCGCCCAAAAATAACCCCCCGAAGGCCGGCGCGCCCAAACCCCCCAGCGGAAAACGGCCAAAAAACGGGTGGGCTATAGCCTTGGGGGGTGGGGTTGGCCAAGTTCGTCCGCCGGACTCGGAATGGGGTGAGACTTTGCGAGCGGCCTCCGCGTATGAAAAATAGGCCGCGGGCACAGCCGCGTCCAAAAATAACCGCCCGAAGGCCGGGGCGCCAAGTTCGTCCAGCGGAAAAAGGCCACAAAAACGGGTGGGCTATAGCCTTGGGGGGTGGGGCTGGCCAAGTTCGTCCGCCGGACTCGGAATGGGGCGAGACTTTGCGAGCGGCCTCCGTGTGCCAAAAATAGGCCGCGGACACAGCCGCACCCAAAAATAAACGCCCGAAGGCCGGGGCGCCAAGTTCGCCCCGCGGAAAAACGGCCAAAAAACGGGTGGGCTATAGCCTTGGAGGGAGGGGCTGGCCAACTTCGTCCGCCGGTCTTGGAATGGGGCGAGACTTTACGGGCGGCATCTGCGTGCCAAAAATAGGCCGCGGGCACAGCCGCGATCAAAAATAACCCCGCGAAGGTCGGCGCGCCCAAATCCCCCAGCGGAAAAATGGCCAAAAAACGGGTGGGCTATAGCCTTGGGGGGAGGGGCTGGCCAACTTCGTCCGCCGGACTCAGAAAGGGGCGAGACTTTGCGAGCGGCCTCCGTGTGCTAAAAATAGGCCATGCCACAGCCATGCCCAAAAATAACCGCCCGAAGGCCGGGGCGCCAAATTCGTCCAGTGGAAAAAGGCAGCAAAAACGGGTTAGCTATCGCCTTGGGGGGTGGGGCTGGCCAAGTTCGTCCGCCGCACTCGGAATAGGGCGACACTTTGCGAGCGGCCTCCGCGTCCCAAAAATATCCCGCGGGCACATCCGCGCCCAAAAATAACCGCCCGAAGGCCGGGGCGCTAAGTTCGTCCAGCGGAAAAAGGCCACAAAAGCGTGTGGGCTATAGCCTTGGGGGGTGGGGCTGTTCAAGTTCGTCTGCTGGACTCGGAATGGGATGAGACTTTGCGAACGGCCTCCGTGTGCCAAAAATAGGCCACGGGCACAGCCGTGCCCAAATATAACTGCCCGAAGTCCGGGGCGCCAAGTTCGTCCAGCGGAAAAAGGCCGCAAAAACGGGTGGGCTATAGCCTTGGGCGGTGGGGCTGGCCAAGTTCGTCCGCCGGACTCGGAATGGGGCGAGGCTTTGCGATCGGCCTCCGAGTTCCAAAGATAGGCCGCGGGCACAGCCGCACGCAAAAATAACCGCCCGAAGGCCGGGGCGCTAAGTTCGTCCAGCGGAAAAAGGCAACAAGAACGGGTTGGCTATCGCCTTGGCGGGGTGGGGCTGGCCAAGTTCGTCCGCCGGACTCGGAATGGGGCGAGACTTTGCGAGCGGCCTCCGTGTGCCAAAATTCAGCCGCAAAAATTGTCACAGCCGCGCCAAAAATAACCCCCGAAGGCCGGGACGCTTCGTCCAGCGGAAAAAGGCCACAAAAACGGGTGGGCTATAGCCTTGGGGGTAGTGCTCAAGTTCACAGTCCGCCGGACTCGGAATGGGGCTTTGCGAGCGGGAGTTCCGAAAGATAGGCCAAGTTCAGCCCAAAAATAAGCGGAAGGCCGGGCGCTAAGTTCGTCCAGCGGTGGGCCGGGTTGGCTATCGCCTTGGCGGGGTGGGGCTGGCCTAGTTCGTCCGCCGGACTCGGAATGGGGCGAGACTTTGCGAGTGGCCTCCGTGTACCAAAAATTGGCCGCGGGCACAGCCGCGCCCATAAATAACCGCCCGAAGGCTGGGGCGCCAAGGTCGTCCAGCGGAAAAAGGCCACACAAATGGGTGGGCTATAGCCTTGGGGGGTGGGGCTGGCCAAGTTCGTCCGCCGGACTCGGAATGGGGCAAGACTTTGCGAGCGGCCTCCGTGTGCCAAAAATCAGCCGCGGTCACAGCCGCGGCCAAAAATAACCCCCCGAAGGCCGGGACGCCAAGTTCGTCCAGCGGAAAAAGGCCACAAAAACGGGTGGGCTATAGCCTTGGGGGGTGGTGCTGGCCAAGTTCGTCCGCCGGACTCGGAATGGGGCGAGGCTTTGCGAGCGGCCTCCGAGTTCGAAAGATAGGCCGTGGGCACAGCCGCACGCAAAAATAACCGCCCGAAGGCCGGGGCGCTAAGTTCGTCCAGCGGAAAAAGGCAGAAAAACGGGTTGGCTATCGCCTTGGGGGGTGGGGCTGGCCAAGTTCGTCCGCCGCACTCGGAATAGGGCGACACTTTGCGAGTGGCCTCCGCGTCCCAAAAATAGGCCGCGGGCACAGCCGCGCCCAAAAATAACCGCCCGAAGGCCGGGGCGCTAAGTTCGTCCAGCGGAAAAAGGCAGCAAAAACGGGTTGGCTATCGCCTTGGCGGGTGGGGCTGGCCAAGTTCGTCCGCCGGACTAGGAATGGGGCGAGACTTTGCGAGCGGCCTCCGTGTGCCAAAAATCAGCCGTGGTCACAGCCGTGGCCAAAAATAACCCCCCGAAGGCCGGGGCGCCAAGTTCGTCCAGCGGAAAAAGGCCACAAAAACGGGTGGGCTATAGCCTTGGGGGGTGGAGCTGGCCAAGTTCGTACGCCGGACTCGAAATGCGGCGAGACTTTGCGAACATCCTCCGTGTGCCAAAAATAGGCCGCGGGCACAGCCGTGCCCAAAAATAACCGCCCGAAGGCCGGGGCGACAAGTTAGTCCAGCGGAAAAAGGCCACAAAAACGGGTGGGCTATAGCCTTGGGGGATGGGGCTGGCCAAATTCATCCGCCGGACTCGGAATGGGGCGAGGCTTTGCGAATGGCCTCCGTGTGCCAAAAATAGGACGCGGACACAGCCGCGCCCAAAAATAACAGCCCGAAGGTCGGGGCGCCAAGTTCGTCCAGCGGAAAAAGGCCACAAAAACGGGTGGGCTATAGCCTTGGGGTGTGGGGCTGGCCAAGTTCGTCCGCCGGACTCGGAATGGCGCGAGACTTTGCGAGCGGCCTACGTGTGCCAAAAATAGGCCCCGTGCACAGCCGCGTCCAAAAATAACCGCCCGAAGGCCGGGGCGCCAAGTTCGTCCAGCGGAAAAAGGCCACAAAAACGGGTGGGCTATAGCCTTGGGGGGTGGGGCTGGCCAAGTTCGTCCGCCGGACTCGGAATGGGGTGAGGCTTTGCGAGCATCCTCCGTGTGCCAAAAATAGGCCGCGGGCACAGCCGTACCCAAAAATAACCGCCGGAAGGCCGGGGCGCCAAGTTCGTCCAGCGGAAAAAGCCACAAAAATGGGTGGGCTATAGTCTTGGGGGGTGGGGTTGGCCAAGTTTGTCCGCCGGATTCGGAATGGGACGAGACTTTGTGAGCATCCTCCGTGTGCCAAAAATAGGCCGCGGGCACAGCCGCACCCAAAAATAACCGCCCGAAGGCCGGGGCGACAAGTTAGTCCAGCGGAAAAAGGCCACAAAAACGGGTGGGCTATAGCCTTGGGGGATGGGGCTGGCCAAATTCATCCGCCGGACTCGGAATGGGGCGAGGCTTTGCGAATGGCCTCCGTGTGCCAAAAATAGGACGCGGACACAGCCGCGCCCAAAAATAACAGCCCGAAGGCCGGGGCGCCAAGTTCGTCCAGCGGAAAAAGGCCACAAAAACGGGTGGGCTATAGCCTTGGGGTGTGGGGCTGGCCAAGTTCGTCTGCGGACTCGGAATGGGGCGAGACTTTGCGAATGGCCTCTGTGTGCCAAAAATAGGTTGCGTACACAGCCGCGCCCAAAAATAACAGCCCGAAGGCCGGGGCGCCATGTTCGTCCAGCGGAAAAAGGCCACAAAAACGGGTGGGCTATAGCCTTGGGGGGTGGGGCTGGCCAACTTCGTCCGCCGGACTCGGAATGGGGTGAGACTTTGCGAGCGGCCACCGTGTGCCAAACGTCAGCCGCGGGCACAGCCGCGGCCAAAAATAACCGCCCGAAGGCCGGGGCGCCAAGTTCGTCCAGCGGAAAAAGGCCACAAAAACGGGTGGGCTATAGCCTTGGGGGGTGCGGCTGGCCGACTTCGTCCGCCGGACTCGGAATGGCGCGAGACTTTGCGAGCGGTCTCCGTGTGCCAAAAATAGGCCCCGGGCACAGCCGCGCCCAAAAATAACCGCCCGAAGGCCGGGGCGCCAAGTTCGTCCAGCGGAAAAAGGGCACAAAAACGGGTGGGCTATAGCCTTGGGGGGTGGGGCTGGCCAACTTCGTCCGCCGGACTTGGAATGGCGCGAGACTTTGCGAGCGGCCTCCGTGTGAAAAAAATAGGCGGCCTCCGTGTGCGAAAAATAGGCCCCGGGCACAGCCGCGCCCAAAAATAACCGCTCGAAGGCCGGGGCGCCAAGTTCGTCCAGCGGAAAAAGGCCACAAAAACGGGTGGGCTATAGCCTTGGGGGGTGGGGCTGGCCAACTTCGTCCGCCGGACTTGGAATGGCGCGAGACTTTGCGAGCGGCCTCCGTGTGCCAAAAATAGGCCCCGGGCACAGCCGCGCCCGAAAATAACCGCCCGAAGGCCGGGGCGTCAAGTTCGTCCAGCAGAAAAAGGGCACAAAAACGGGTGGGCTATAGCCATGGGGGGTGGGGCTGGCCCACTTCGTCCGCCGGACTTGGAATGGCGCGAGACTTTGCGAGCGGCCTCCAAGTGCCAAAACTAGGCCTTGGGCACAGCCACGCCCAAAAATGACAGCCCGAAGGCCGGGGCGCCAAGTTCGTCAAGCGGAAAAAGGCCACAAAAACGGGTGGGCTATAGCCTTGGGCGGTGGGGCCGGCCCACTTCGTCCGCCGGACTCGGAATGGCGCGAGAATTTGCGAGCGGCCTCCGTGTGCCGAAACTAGACCCCGGGCACAGCCGCGCCCAAAAATAATGGCCGGAAGGCCGGGGCGCCAAGTTCGTCCAGCGGAAAAAGGCCACAAAAACGGGTGGGCTATAGCCTTGGGGGGTGCGGCTGGCCAACTTCGTCCGCCGGACTCGGAATGGTGCGAGACTTTGCGAGCGGTTTCCGTGTGCCAAAAATAGGCCCCGGGCACAGCAGTTCCCAAAAATAACCGCCCGAAGGCCGGGGCGCCAAGTTCGTCCAGCGGAAAAAGGCCACAAAAACGGGTGGGCTATAGCCTTGGGGGGTGGGGCCGGCCAACTTCGTCCGCCGGACTCGGAATGGCGCGAGACTTTGCGAGCGGCCTCCGTGTGCCAAAAATAGGCCCCTTACACAGCCGCGTCCAAAAATAACCGCCCGAAGGCCAGGGCGGCAAGTTCGCCCAGCGGAAAAAGGCCACAAAAACGGGTGGGCTATAGCCTTGGGGGGTGGGGCTGGCCAACTTCGTCCGCCGGACACGGAATGGCGCGAGACTTTGCGAGAGGCCTCCGTGTGCCAAAAATAGGCCCCGGGCACAGCCGCGCCCAAAAATAACGGCCCGAAGGCCGGGGCGCCAAGTTCGTCCAGCGGAAAAAGGCCACAAAAACGGGTGGGCTATATCCTTGGGGGGTGCGGCTGGCCAACTTCGTCCGCCGGACTCGGAATGGTCCGAGACTTTGCGAGCGGCCTCCGTGTGCCAAAAATAGGCCCCGGGCAAAACAGCACCCAAAAATAACCGCCCGAAGGCTGGGGCGCCAAGTTCGTCCAGCGGAAAAAGGCCACAAAAACGGGTGGGCTATAGCCTTGGGGGGTGGGGCTGGCCAACTTCGTCCGCCGGACTCGGAATGGCGCGAGACTTTGCGAGCGGCCTCCGTGTGCCAAAAATAGGCCCCGCGCACAGCCGTGCCCAAAAATAAATGCCCGAAGGCCGGGGCGCCAAGTTCGTCCAGCGGAAAAAGGCCACAAAAACGGGTGGGCTATAGCCTTGGGGGGTGGGGCTGGCCAACTTCGTCCGCCGGACTCGGAATGGCGCGAGACTTTGCGAGCGGCCTACGTGTGCCAAAAATAGGCCCCGTGCACAGCCGCGTCCAAAAATAACTGCCCGAAGGCCGGGGCGGCAAGTTCGTCCAGCGGAAAAAGGTCACAAAAACGGGTGGGCTATAGCCTTGGGGGGTGGGGCTGGCCAACTTCGTCCGCCGGACTCGGAATGGCGCGAGACTTTGCGAGCGGCCTACGTGTGCCAAAAATAGGCCCCGTGCACAGCCGCGTCCAAAAATAACCGCCCGAAGGCCGGGGCGGCAAGTTCGTCCAGCGGAAAAAGGCCACAAAAACGGGTGGGCTATAGCCTTGGGGGGTGGGGCTGGCCAACTTCGTCCGCCGGACTCGGAATGGCGCGAGACTTTGCGAGCAGCCTCCGTGTGCCATAAATATGCCCCGGGCACAGCCACTCCCAAAAATAACGGCCCGAAGGCCGGGGCGCCAAGTTCGTCCAGCGGAAAAAGGCCACAAAAACGGGTGGGCTATAGCCTTGGGGGGTGCGGCTGGCCAACTTCGTCCGCCGGACTCCGAATGGTGCGAGACTTTGCGAGCGGCCTCCGTGTGCCAAAATTAGGCCCCGGGCACAGCAGTGCCCAAAAATAATTGCCCGAAGGCCGGGGCGCCAAGTTCGTCCAGCGGAAAAAGGGCACAAAAACGGGTGGGCTATAGCCTTGGGGGGTGGGGCTGGCCAACTTCGTCCGCCGGACTTGGAATAGGGCGATACATTGCGAGCGGCCTCCGTGTGCCAAAACTAGGCCCTGGGAACAGCCACGCCCAAAAATAACAGCCCGAAGGCCGGGGCGCCAAGTTCGTCAAGCGGAAAAAGGCCACAAAAACGGGTGGGCTATAGCCTTGGGGGGTGGGGCTGGACCACTTCGTCCTCCGGACTCGGAATTGCGCGAGACTTTGCGAGTGGCCTCCGTGTGCCAAAAATAGGCCCCGGGCACAGCCGCGCCCAAAACTAACCGCCCGAAGGCCGGGGCGCCAAGTTCGTCCAGCGGAAAAAGGCCACAAAAACGGGTGGGCTGTAGCCTTGGGGGGTGCGGCTGGCCAACTTCGTCCGCCGGACTCGGAATTGCGCGAGACTTTGCGAGCGGCCTCCGTGTGCCAAAACTAGGCCCTGGGCACAGCCACGCCCAAAAATAACAGCCCGAAGGCCGGGGCGCCAAGTTCGTAAAGCGGACAAAGCCCACAAAAACGGGTGGGCTATAGCCTTGGGGGGTTGGGCTGGCCAACTTCGTCCGCCGGCCTCGGAATGGCACGAGACTTTGTGAACGGCCTCCGTGTGCAAAAAATAGGCCCCGGACACAGCCGCGCCCAAAAATAACCAACCGAAAGCCGGGGCGCCCACTTCGTCCAGCGGAAAAAGGCCACAAAAACGGGTGGGCTATAGCGTTGGGGGGTGGGGCTGGCCAACTTCGTCCGCCGGACTCGGAATGGCGCGAGACTTTGCGAGCGGCCTCCGTGTGCCAAAAATAGGCCCCGGGCACAGCCGCGCCCAAAAATAACCGCCCGAAGGCTGGGGCGCCAAGTTCGTCCAGCGGAAAAAGGCCACAAAAACGGGTGGGCTATAGCCTTGGGGGGTGGGGCTGGCCAACTTCGTCCGCCGGACTCGGAATTGCGCGAGACTTTGCGAGCGGCCTCCGTGTGCCAAAACTAGGCCCTGGGCACAGCCACGCCCAAAAATAACAGCCCGAAGGCCGGGGCGCCAAGTTCGTAAAGCGGACAAAGCCCACAAAAACGGGTGGGCTATAGCCTTGGGGGGTGGGGCTGGCCAACTTCGTCCGCCGGACTCGGAATTGCGCGAGACTTTGCGAGTGGCCTCCGTGTGCCAAAAATAGGCCCCGGGCACAGCCGCGCCCAAAACTAACCGCCCGAAGGCCGGGGCGCCAAGTTCGTCCAGCGGAAAAAGGCCACAAAAACGGGTGGGCTATAGCCTTGGGGGGTGCGGCTGGCCAACTTCGTCCGCCGGACTCGGAATTGCGCGAGACTTTGCGAGCGGCCTCCGTGTGCCAAAACTAGGCCCTGGGCACAGCCACGCCCAAAAATAACAGCCCGAAGGCCGGGGCGCCAAGTTCGTAAAGCGGACAAAGCCCACAAAAACGGGTGGGCTATAGCCTTGGGGGGTTGGGCTGGCCAACTTCCTCCGCCGGCCTCGGAATGGTACGAGACTTTGTGAACGGCCTCCGTGTGCAAAAAATAGGCCCCGGGCACAGCCGCACCCAAAAATAACCAACCGAAAGCCGGGGCGCCCAGTTCGTCCAGCGGAAAAAGGCCACAAAAACGGGTGGGCTATAGCGTTGGGGGGTGGGGCTGGCCAACTTCGTCCGCCGGACTCGGAATGGCGCGAGACTTTGCGAGCGGCCTCCGTGTGCCAAAAATAGGCCCCGGGCACAGCCGCGCCCAAAAATAACCGCCCGAAGGCTGGGGCGCCAAGTTCGTCCAGCGGAAACAGGCCACAAAAACGGGTGGGCTATAGCCTTGGGGGGTGGGGCTGGCCAACTTCGTCCGCCGGACTCGGAATGGCGCGAGACTTTGCGAGCGGCCTACGTGTGCCAAAAATAGGCCCCGGGCACAGCCGCACCCAAAAATAACAGCCCGAAGGCCGGCGCGCCTAGTTCGTCCAGCGCAAAAAGGCCACAAAAACGGGTGGGCTATAGCCTTGGGGGGTGGGGCTGGCCGACTTCGTCCGCCGGACTTGGAATGGCGCGAGACATTGCGAGCGGCCTCCGTGTGCCAAAACTAGGCCACGGGCACAGCCACGCCCAAAAATAACAGCCCGAAGGCCGGGGCGCCAAGTTCGTCAAGCGGAAAAAGGCCACAAAAACGGGTGGGCTCTAGCCTTGGGGGGTGGGGCTGGCCCACTTCGTCCGCCGGACTCGGAATGGCGCGAGACTTTACGAGCGGCCTCCGTGTGCCAAAAATAGGCCCCGGGCACAGCCGCGCCCAAAAATAACCGCCCGAAAGCCGGGGAGCCCAGTTCGTCCAGCGGAAAAAGGCCACAAAAACGGGTGGGCTATAGCCTTGGGGGGTGGGGCTGGCCAACTTCGTCCGCCGGACTCGGAATGGCGCGAGACTTTACGAGCGGCCTCCGTGTGCCAAAAATAGGCCCCGGGCACAGCCGCGCCCAAAAATAACCGCCCGAAGGCCGGGGCGCCAAGTTCGTCCAGCGGAAAAAGGCCACAAAAACGGGTGGGCTATAGCCTTGGGGGGTGCGGCTGGCCAACTTCGTCCGCCGGACTCGGAATTGCGCGAGACTTTGCGAGCGGCCTCCGTGTGCCAAAACTAGGCCCTGGGCACAGCCACGCCCAAAAATAACAGCCCGAAGGCCGGGGCGCCAAGTTCGTAAAGCGGACAAAGCCCACAAAAACGGGTGGGCTATAGCCTTGGGGGGTTGGGCTGGCCAACTTCGTCCGCCGGCCTCGGAATGGCACGAGACTTTGTGAACGGCCTCCGTGTGCAAAAAATAGGCCCCGGGCACAGCCGCGCCCAAAAATAACCAACCAAAAGCCGGGGCGCCCAGTTCGTCCAGCGGAAAAAGGCCACAAAAACGGGTGGGCTATAGCGTTGGGGGGTGGGGCTGGCCAACTTCGTCCGCCGGACTCGGAATGGCGCTAGACTTTGCGAGCGGCCTCCGTGTGCCAAAAATAGGCCCCGGGCACAGCCGCGCCCAAAAATAACCGCCCGAAGGCTGGGGCGCCAAGTTCGTCCAGCGGAAAAAGGCCACAAAAACGGGTGGGCTATAGCCTTGGGGGGTGGGGCTGGCCAACTTCGTCCGCCGGACTCGGAATGGCGCGAGACTTTGCGAGCGGCCTACGTGTGCCAAAAATAGGCCCCGGGCACAGCCGCACCCAAAAATAACAGCCCGAAGGCCGGCGCGCCAAGTTCGTCCAGCGGAAAAAGGCCACAAAAACGGGTGGGCTATAGCCTTGGGGGGTGGGGCTGGCCGACTTCGTCCGCCGGACTTGGAATGGCGCGAGACTTTGCGAGCGGCCTCCGTGTGCCAAAACTAGGCCACGGGCACAGCCACGCCCAAAAATAACAGCCCGAAGGCCGGGGCGCCAAGTTCGTCAAGCGGAAAAAGGCCACAAAAACGGGTGGGCTCTAGCCTTGGGGGGTGGGGCTGGCCCACTTCGTCCGCCGGACTCGGAATGGCGCGAGACTTTACGAGCGGCCTCCGTGTGCCAAAAATAGGCCCCGGGCACAGCCGCGCCCAAAAATAACCGCCCGAAAGCCGGGGCGCCCAGTTCGTCCAGCGGACAAAGCCCACAAAAACGGGTGGGCTATAGCTTTGGGGGGTGGGGCTGGCCAACTTCGTCCGTCGGACTCGGAATGGCGCGATACTTTGCGAGCGGCCTCCGTGTGCCAAAACTAGGCCCTGGGCACAGCCACGCCCAAAAATAACAGCCCGAAGGCCGGCACGCCAAGTTCGTCCAGCGGAAAAAGGCCACAAAAGCGAGTGGGCTATAGCCTTGGGGGGTGGGGCTGGCCAACTTCGTCCGCCGGACTTGGAATGGCGCGAGACTTTGCGAGCGGCCTCCGTGTGACAAAACTAGGCGGCCTCCGTGTGCGAAAAATAGGCCCCGGGCACAGCCGCGCCCAAAAATAACCGCCCGAAGGCCGGGGCGCCAAGTTCGCCCAGCGGAAAAAGGCCACAAAAACGGGTGGGCCATAGCCTTGCGGGGTGGGGCTGGCCAACTTCGTCCGCCGGACTCGGAATGGCGCGAGACTTTACGAGCGGCCTCCGTGTGCCAAAAATAGGCCCCGGGCACAGCCGCGCCCAAAAATAACCGCCCGAAGGCCGGGGCGCCAAGTTCGTCCAGCGGAAAAAGGCCACAAAAACGGGTGGGCTATAGCCTTGGGGGGTGGGGCTGGCCAACTTCGTCCGCCGGACTCGGAATGGGGCGAGACTTTGCGAACGGCCTCCGTGTG